>JAGFNQ010003599.1:0-22511 GCA_024364735.1 Boesenbergia rotunda | reverse complement strand
CCTAAGTGTGAGTCAATTGTGTGACACGGGTTACACAATTGATTTCCAACCAAGTCAATGTCTAGTTAGACAACATGACACCTTGGACACGGTACTAGTAGGAACAAGAGTAGACAATATTTATCAAGTTTCATTTAAAAGTGCTACTAATGTTTCTGCTAAGTGTTTCATGTCAAAAGAAGAAGAGTCCACCCTTTGGCACCGGAGGCTAGCACATGTGAAATGAAGAACATCCGGAAGTTGGCCAACAAGTGGTTAGTCCGTGGCTTACCAAGCATCAAGTATGAGAAAGAAAACTTTGTGATGCATGTCAAATGGGTAAGCAAACAAAATCTGCACAAAAGGTAAAAGCGCTGTAAGTACTTCTACTGGCATTAGATTACTTCACATGGATCTATTTGATTGTAGTACTATCATATCATTGAATGGAAGTAGATATTGCTTTGTGATATTGATGACTTCACTAGATATCATGGACTACTTTTTAAAATATAAGGACAAACCTTAAATGTTTTCATTTCTTTTGTAGAGGTTGAAAATGAGAAATCATCAACTATTAAGACAATTAGAAGTGATCATGGAGGTGAATTTTAAAATCAAAGATTTTGAATTTTGTCAAGATAGAGGTTATAGACATGAGTTCTCTACTCCTAGAACACCACAACAAATGGTGTTGTAGAAGAAGAACCGTGTTCTACAAGAGCTGCACGAAGCATGCTTAATGATACTCACTCCCGAGTTACTTATGGGCTGAAGCTGTAAATACGCTTGCTATGTGCAAAACCGGGTCCTCATTCATAGGTTTTTAGGAAAGACTCCCCATGAGCTTTGGTTTGGGAAACCACCTACAGTTAAACACCTTAGGGTGTTTGGTTGTAAGGTGTTCATTCTAAACACCAAGGATCATCTTGGAAAGTTCACGGCAAAGGCTGATGAAGGGATACTAGTCGGGTACTCCCTCGTTAGCAAAGTCTATCGAGTCTACAACAAGAAGTCTAGACTGGTTGAGGAGTCTTCTGATGTTGTATTTAAAGAAATTCCAAAAGTCAATGGTCAACCAGAAGATGAAGTCCAATTCGAACTTAGGAGACTAAGTTTGAATGAAAGTCCAAATGGTGTTGATGGTGATGAATCCGATGACGGTGAGCCTAGACAATCCATAGATCAGCCGGATCCTGAAGCTGAACTTGTGTCTAGTGAACCCACTCACGAAGCACCACCAACACCAAGGCAAACTCGATTAGCCTCTAGTCATCCCCAAGACCAAATTATTGGAGACATCCATCATGGGGTTAAGACTAGATCATTCTTCCGGAATGAGGCTAATGAAGTTGCCCTAATTTCCGAAATTGAACCTAGAAAAATTGATGAAGCATTAAATGATCCTGATTGGATCATTGCAATGCAAGATGAACTAGGTCAATTTGAAAGAAGTCAAGTTTGGGACTTAGTCCCTAGACCCAAGAAGACCACCATCATTGGAACCAAATGGGTCTTCAAGAACAAATTGAACCATAAGGGAGAAATCATTAGAAACAAGGCACGCTTGGTAGCCAAGGGCTATAGTCAAGTTGAAGGCCTTGATTATGATGAGACCTATGCTCCTGTGGCACGATTAGAATCCATTCGATTGATGCTTGCGTTTGCAGCACATCGCGGCTTCAAGCTATACCAAATGGATGTCAAATCGGCCTTTCTGAATGGTTTGATTAGAGAGGTTAGTCGAACAACCTCCGGGGTTTGAGATTTCGAATTTCCAAACCACGTGTTCAAGCTCAAAAAGGCACTTTATGGCCTCAAACAAGCACCTCGGGCTTGGTATGAGCGGTTGTCGACATTCTTAATTGAGAAGGGCTTCGTTAGAGGCCAAATAGACCCTAGACTATTTCTACGAAGAGATGATGACGATATTTTTGTAGCCCAAGTATATGTCGATGACATAATTTGTGGCTCAAACAATAAGGGCTATTTAAATGAGTTCATTGGACACATGGAGAGTGAATTTGAAATGAGTCTAGTGGGAGAGTTGACTTTCTTCCTTGGACTTGAATCAAGCAAACTCGCGATGGTATCCATGTGCACCAATCAAAATACACACAAGAAATGCTTCGAAAATTCAATATGAGTGATTCAAAAGAGGTAACCACTCCCATGGCTACAAACACAAGATTAGACAATGATGAGAGTGGTAAACCCGTTGATTTGACTCAATATCGAAGTATGATAGGTAGTTTGTTATACCTCACAGCTAGTCGACCTGATATTCTATTTGCTGTGGGTATGTGCGCTAGGTATCAAGTTTGTGCCAAGGAATCTCACTTAATCGCTGTTAAGCGAATTTTGAGATATCTCAAAGGCACAATTGGAGTTGGTCTATGGTACCCCCGTACCGAATCATTTGATTTAATTGGCTATACGAATTCCGACTACGCTGGATGTAAGTTGGACCGGAAGAGCACAAGTGGGGGTTATCAATTCTTAGGTTCGTCCTTAGTAAGTTGGTCAAGTCGGAAGCAACATTGTGTTACTCTCTCCACGACTGAGGCAGAGTATATTGCTATGGGAGAGAGCGTATCACAATTGTTGTGGATGATACATACTTTAGAGGACTATGGTTTGAGTTACAAGGGTGTGCAAGTGTTGTGTGATAACATTAGCACAATTAACCTAACCAAGAATCCAGTCCATCATTCTAGGACCAAACACATTGAGGTGCATCACCACTTCATTAGGGATCATGTAGCTAGGGGAGATATCGTACTCTCGCATGTAGAGTCCAAATCAAACCTAGTTGATATTTTCACTAAACCACTCCCCGAAAATGAATTTAGTTTCCTAAGACGGGAGTTGGGAATGTGTCGCGCTTCATGAATTTTAAAATGCATTCAAACCCTTCATGATTATTTCGAAATTGTTGGGAAATAATTGGGTAACTTTGGGGACATCTCACACAAACTATAAGGTTTAACAAAATATTTTTGTTTGCTAGATATGGGGTGAGATGTTAGGATCAACTACATTTCTCAAAATGTCAATGCATCCCTTGAGAAATTAAGTTGACGAGATAATAATCACTTCGGTGACCAAGTATGGGGAAAACCAATGCATAACATATGTGTATTTGGCTCCATGATCATACTTGGACATTCCGATCAAGGAAACTTGATTGGAACCTTGGATTTGGCACAAATTGCTTGAATGATTGTTGTTTGAGTTTGACTCCACTTGGGTGGAGCAAAGTGATTTGTTCAAACTCTAAGGACCTTTGATCCGTGATTGGGGATCACTTATAGACGAGGGATGACTTCCAAGATCGATATCTTTCACCATATCCTTTTGGAAATCGAGTAATAATCTGAAACTGAAAGTTTCTGATCGGATTTGGGAGTTTCAGGAACCCTGATCGGTCACCCGACCGATCAGGAATAAGGCTGATCGGTCCCCGGACCGATCTGGCTCCACCCTGTAACGATCGGTCCACAGACCGATCAGAGGGGCTTCAGTGACTTTACGAAATTCTAATCAACCTTACTGAGCCAGCCTGGATCGGTCCCCAGACCGATCTGGCACCCTATGGTGATCGGTCCACAGACCGATCAGGGGGCTCTCAGGTTTCTCTCTGAACCCTACTGTTCGTGTCCTGATCGGTCAGCCGATCAATCAGGAGCATGCCTGATCGGTCACCCGACCGATCAGGCCTGGTTCAGTCCGATCAGGTCATCACCTGATCGTTCTGGGCGCTATCTGATCGAACGGTGATCCGTTCAGATGCATTAAAGTCTGGTTGGTGGACCGATCCACCAACCGATTACTCCTACCAAAACCCCTCCTTGCCGAACCCTAGCGCCGAAACCTCCCACTTGCGCCTCTTCATCCTGAGCGAGAGTGTTCCTGCGTCTCCCTCTTTCTCGTGCGTGCGAGTTCTTGCGAAGGTCTCTACGGGCATTTCCTTGTTCTCTGCAAGTTCTCTACTTGCTCCAAGTTTTCTGCGTCTCTGTCTTGCGCCGAGAGCTTCTCCTGCGCAAGTTCTTCTTCCAGTTTTTGCGATCCTTTCAAACTAACTTCAATGGCACCAAAGTGAGTTTTTGATTTAGTTTCCTTTATGACTCTGTTCATGGATTATATGTATATGAAGCTAATCATGTTTTGGTGTTTGTTCTTGGTGTGGTGTCGTGACCTTCTTGTATTGGCCATGACCTTTCTTTCCATACTTCACCATATGATCAAATCTATCTTTCACCTCATTATTGTCCTTCTTTTTGATCTAATGTCTACCTTATGATTACTCTGTGTATGATCAACTCTTGAATTTTTGATTCAACCTATGTTCGTGTCAACACTGCCCAATTGATTCAAACTATGTGTATGATCAATTCAATCAATTCAAATCTCTAGAAAATCTTCCAAGGGCAAGGAAGCTGTTGAGGCCAGTTCGAGGGGGAAAACCCCTTCTTCATCTGCACCTTCCAGAAGGCCACAGCCTTCTTCAAGCTCCCGGTTTCCAAATGCGGCCTGTGAACAGGCATTTCAATCGAGGACCTTCAAATTACTATCCTGCCGATCCATTGATATCCCTTTTCTGACTGAACATTGTCCGTCGGTCATGGAGATAGTCATGTTTTACAACCTGGGCTTCCTTCTTTCCTTGGAACGGACCATCAATTACGACCTAGTCTCAGAGTTCTATAACAATCTTCAGCAGGGACCTCAAGGAGGCTTCGAGTTCACCACTCGAGTCGCCAAGAGGAACCTTGACTTTTCTTACGAGATCTTGGCAGAATATTTGGGTGGTCGACGATCACCAAATCTGTATTCAATCTACCCTGAGCTTCCTGATCCTTTATTGGCACATTTTTCAGATGTTACCCCCGACTCCATCTATCAGCATTTCTTTGGTCGTCCTCGCCCCGCCGGGCTTGATGAGTTGGGTCCTGATTTCCCTACTTTTGCAGCCCTACGACTTGCTCCAGTTGACTACATCCTTTTCAAGATAATCACAAATTGCATCTTGCCTATCACCTCAAAGCCTTTGACTGATATCCGACCCTATTACTGCCTTATGCTCTACGGTATGCACCGCCAGATGGACTTCGACATCATGGAGAGCATCTTTCAGTCCATCCTATCCTATCGTGAGCCGAGCCGTCGCACGGTCTACATGCCATTTGGTCATGTCATCACTGACTGGCTTATGTCAGTTGGTGTTGATGTCACCAAGGGCAGGACCGTGCCCATGGTCAAGCAGGATTGTCGGCTGGGTCGGCGCGCTTTTGCCAAGTCCGACATTATTATTCGAGAGCGCGATAGGGCCTTGGTATGGAAGTATGGGAGAGGACTTGGTGACCTACCTGGCGGAGCACCACATTTTCAGGCACCACCCGAGGCTGCTGCACTTCATGAGGCTCCTGCTGCTGACGCTGAATATGACTATGAGCCTGACCCAGATCTACGATGTCAGATCTCCGAGCTAGATTGGACCCTCCAGGAGGATATTCATTTGAGGGAGCTCCATCGAGAGGAGACCCGCTCGGACTTCCGTTCCTTTGATCGCCGATTGACCGACGTAGAGTCTACTGTCTCTGGGGTCCAGGCATTGCAGCAGACTTGGTACGCAGAGTGGCGCCACCATACATTTCCAGGGAATGCCTCTTCAGGCAGTGCTACACCAGGGTCTGCTGATGCCACGGTGGATGACCTCATGCACGATGACGACCCCCCCCACTGACGTTTGAGCATTGGATGTCTGCTGCCTCTTCTCATGATCTGTGTACTTGATCGGTTTTAGTCTGTGTGACTTTTGGGCTGTATGCCCCATGACTTGCTTATTGTGGTCTTATGCCACATGTATCTGGATTTTGATGCATGTGTCTTGCATCGTGTTATTTCTCTGGATGCTTTATGACTTGACTTTTCTGAATTTGCCTTACATGTTTTATCCTACTTTTGTATGTTTCTTGTTGATGCTATGATGAGTACTATCTGCATATTTGTTACACTACCATGATTATGCTTATGATGTCATTCTCGTATGATACATATGCCTATCTTGCCATGCCTATATCTGTTTGTCATATGTATTCATATGCTTATCAAAAAAAAAACAAATTGTTGTTTTGGGATACCCCTAGGGTTGAGGGGGAGTATGGTTTAAACTTAACAGCCCTTCTAAGACCCCTTTTCGGTGTTCGACAAAGGGGGAGAGTGTTGGTTGGTTAAGTTTAGGATGATCATGTTGTAGGGGGAGGATCTGGATTCCCCTATGATTCTAAATTTGAAAAACTTGATTGAGAATCCCTAAACTTAAAATCGGGTTGTCAAACAACAAAAAGGGAGAGATTGTTGATGCAGTCTGGCCCTGATTGTTGTTTTGGTGTTGACACCGATTTTAGTTTAGGTGGATGATTATTGATTATGATTAAGTCCTGATCGGGGATCAGGCATGGTGTTGAAAATCCTAGCTTGGAGGGCTAGGTGTTGGAAAATCCTAACCTGGAGGGTTAGGTGGTGAAAAATCCTAGCTTGGAGGGCTAGGTGTGTGAAAAGTCCTAATTCGGAAAAGGTGGGTGAAAAGTCCTAGCTTGGAGGGCTAGGTGAAAAGTCCTAACTTGGAGGGTTAGGTGCAAATTCCCATCTTGGAGAGTTAGGTGAAAAAGTCCTGGCTTGGAGGGTCAGGTCCTAGCTTGGAGGGCTAGGTTTGGAAAGTCCTAATCCGGAAGAGTTGGGTGAAAAGTCCTAGCTTGGAGGGCTAGGTGAAAAGTCCTAACTTGGAGGGTTAGGTGCAAATTCCCAACTTGGAGGGTTAGGTGAAAAATCCTTAGCTTGGAGGGCTAAGGTGGATGAAACCCTAGCTTGGAGGGCTAGGTTGGAGCCCCTGGATCGGTCTGGTGACCGATCAGGGAGTTGGCACGGTGCTCCTTCGTGGATCGGTCTGGTGACCGATCCAGCGACGACTGATCGGTCTGGTGACCGATCAGGGAGTACGCGTTTCACCCATTGCCTTGCTCCTGATCGGTCTGGTGACCGATCAGGGAGCAAACAGTGAGGTTGAGTTCCCTTGCTGAACTGCTCCTGATCGGTCTGGTGACCGATCAGGATCACTGTGCAAATCGTTCTGGAGAACGATCCAGCATCGCAGGTTCCTCTCTATGATCGATCAGGACGGAGCCTGATCGGTCTGGACCCAGCCTGATCGGTCTGGTGACCGATCAGGAGGTTTCCTGATCGGTCCGGTGATCGATCAGGAGGTCTGGACTGCGAAGCTCAGAAATCGCCCGATAAAGGGGTGGATCGGTCGGGTGATCGATCCACAACCTGGGATCGGTCTGGTGATCGATCCAGGAGAGTCCCAAAGAAATCGCGATTTCTAATCAAGCGTTGGGGACCGATCAGGACGGAGCCTGATCGGTCTGGACCCAGCCTGATCGGTCTGGTGACCGATCAGGAGGCTCTCCGATCGGTCCGGTGACCGATCACCTTAATTCAAATTGCACTGTCAGACGCTCTGATCGCGCCTGACCGTATCCGATTCTCTGCTGCTTACATCTGATACTTGATTTACTGTGTGATATGCTGCTCTAACACTCTGATTAAGCTGCAGGTGACAGGGGAGGATTCAAACACTCAAGGAGAAGTCAATGGAGGCTTTCCTTGGAGCAGGTTTGTCCGTTTTCCATCTCAGGTTGCAACGGCTGGAGCTGCAGACTGGAGCTGCCGACTGGAGCTTGGCTGAGGGGAGCTCAGGAAGTCCAGGGAGGGCTCAGTGGTAGCTGGCGTTGGCAGGGAAGCAGCTGGAGGCTGCAGGAGATGCTGTCACCTGGTGCTGAGTGGAGAAACAAAAGGGCGGAAGAAGGCTTCGTTGAATAAGGGTTCTAGAGTTTGCGAACGAAATGCTGGCTGTGCCTTTGTGTTCTCCACATCTAGCTTGTGCGTTCTGAAGTTTTCATCACCTTGAGCAAGCTACTGCAATCGAGAAGCAATCATCCATTACTTGAGCGCTTGAAGGAGAGAACAAGAGGCTTGGAGTCCGACAGCGGGAAGACACGAGGAAGGGTTTCTTGCGTGAGATCGCCGCTGGGTGGAGCTCAGGAAAGCTTGCTGTGTTCTTATCCTTGCTAAGTGTTTGAGTAAGATCCTTCTTGTTGTTTCTTTGTGCTTAATCTTAAATCTGTGATTGAAACGCTGTGGAGAGGTTTCTCCACCGAGAAGGAGGTTGCTTTCTATCCGCTGATAACCGGGGCTTGATCTGCCGACGATCAAGGGATCGCTCACCTTAAGGGCACGCCAAGGAGTAGGGGCAAGTTATCCCCGAACCTTGTAAACCCTCCTTGTTAGCGATCTTGCTAGTTGTGTTTGTTGCCTTTGTTTTCTGTTTTCTGCACTGCTTTGTTTCCTTTGTTTCTTCCGCTGTGCTACTGATAAGGTTGAGTGCAGAAATTTGATAAGTGTCAATGGTCAAAGTGATTGGCTATATTCACCCCCCCCTCTCTAGCCATCCGGGTTCCAACAGAGCGATCCATGCGAAAGAAAACTCATACAAAGTAAATTTACAAAAACCCTATTGTATAGGTATACCTTTGGCGCGTGCCCTTCGCTTATCCCGCTTATCCAAGGTATGCCGGATCTCTTGCATGTTCAAGTGTTCGTGCCTCTATGCGTATCCACACAAACATGTTCTTTTCCTCGGAGAGGAACCACCTTAATTGTGCTAGCAACTTGGGATGGTTCACAAAGCACAAGAACCTCCACTAGGGAGTTTTGGATAAGGAGGAAGAAAGAAGAAGAAGAGAAGTACTCTCTCTAGCCTTTGACAAGAGGGGTATTTATACTCATCTAATGAATACCAAGGGTCTTTGACCCTTGAGCTCCTCCCATCTTAATGCTAATAAAACCCAATGAATACCAAGCCTTTTAGTATCCCTTGAGACTCATAATATTCTATTCATCTAATGAATAGAATGCCTCTTAGTCTTCCTCTTAAATAATTTTCATTAAACTATTTAATGAATATTATCCATAATTAAGTGGTTGAGTTTAATCTAGATGAGTCTAACTCAAATTAGACTCAATCCCATAATCCAATTAGATTCACTTGAGTCTAACTCAATTAATCCAATTCGGATCAAATCTTAATCAAACTAAGATTAATTAATCTTTGAAGCATCGTGTCCTTAGTGTATGACCCAATAGGTTCTCATAACGTTGGCAATGTGTCTAAACCACTTTAGACACATAAGCAATAAGCGGCATCTAGCAATGCATCATTGCTACCCAAGTGACAAGAAAGTCGAGATCCGACTTAACCTCCGTAACTATGATAATGTATGACCTTGTCCTTCTATCCTTGATATCTAGATTGACCAATGAGGCATAGACTGTGTCATCCTCGATCAATCTTTATATTTCTTGATCCCCGAGCAGACTCACTCAAACAAATGAGCTCAATATCTCATATTGACTCATTTGAACATGGTCATGTGTTTTAGTAGTCCTACTCGATTAAGGGGCTAACAGATATCACTTCCGTCATATGGGAGGGATAGATCCCATCTACATCACTCGCATCCCTCTGCATAATTTATTACATATCCAGTGATCGCTTTTATAGTCCACCTTATTACAGGTGACGTTTGACGATACCAAAGTACATAACTCCTTATGTAGGGAACCATAGTGACTTCAGATCTAAAGACTATTCCTACTAATAGTCACATGAGAAAGTTTGTGACACTCATATGACAATCTATGAAACTTTCTCATGGCGGGTCAATTCAGTACACATTCTCTAATGTATACCCATGTGTCAACTTGATATCACATATCCATGACCTATGCATATCTGTCTATATTACCTGCAGACTTCACCTGGACTCACCCTCGTTACTTGTTTATCCGTTTCAAAATAATGTTGCCAAGAGAGCCCAATAGCTAGTTCCTCCTTCTTTCGTGTTGTTTTGGTTCACTGTGCATTTTTCTTTTTATTTGTTGATGATTGTATTTCCTTTCACATTTTGTTTCATAGATTTGTACGTGTTGTGGTTTCTATGTGTTTACGTGGTTGATTGCCCGGAGGGCTACATACTCGGTGTTTGTTTTCTTGTAGTTGCGAATGTATAGTTTGTGATGCATTTAAATTTCTTTTATATATGTGCTATATGTTCTGCCGTGTTGGCCGAGGTTTGTGGGGTCGTATAGGGCATGTACAATTACTTCAGATTGTCCGTCATATAAGAGAGGTGTTGTCCGATTTACATTGGACCAGCACCTTCACGATACGCCATCATGTGTATTGCTTGCATTAATGGCACCGAGCTTGCGTATTATCGAGGCGTACAGAGAATAAGGCGATGAAACCATGAAGCCACATCATCCCTAAGCATGGGCAGGCAATCGAGCTACAACCAAGTCAGTCTAGTCAGTCGAACTTAGGCCTCCTACAGGTGATAGGGTCAGAAGTCAAGTCAACTGATCAAAAGTCATGCAGAGGTGGAGGTCAAAGCGATCCACTAGACTCCTCCTTCTTGGTCATCAGATTCCTCCGACTCAGTCCCCCAAACTCTTCTTGCTTTGCCACCCGACTCCTCCTTCAGTCACTCAACTTAATTAGATTAATCACACGACTCCTCAAACTTAGCCAACAGACTCTTTCAAGTCTACCAGACTTCTCCTGCTTGGTCATCTGATTCCTCTGACTTAGTCAGCAGGCTTCTCAAGTCCACTAGACTCCTTCTACTCGGTGATTCGACTTTATCTACTCGGTCACCCAACTCCTTTGACTTACTCAATAGGCTCCTTTAGCTCAACTGTCCTCGGTTGGGACCTACATCCTACTGGGCTCGTTGAGCCGTTTCTCCTAGATGATGTGGGCAACGTAGTCGTTTCTCCTGAAAAATGTGGACAACTTAAGTGTCCATTTTGGGACACATGGGGGAACATAAGGACAGAGTTATAGCTCTTTAACATGTCACCTTCTTTCACGAGCACAGGTATATGCACGTAGCTGTAAGTATCCCAGGTTGGTTTTGATGTGGTTAACGGATTTAAGTTAGGCCTTGGTGTTTTTAATCCCTGTGTCTAAGTATACAGGAACTTAGGAGCGCAGGAAGTCGAGCGAAAGATGCAGCGGTTGACAAGGATGACACGGAAAGGGAGCCGACGGGCTCGGTGCATCCGAGGGATGCAGAGCTCTGCAGAAGAGTACGTCAGCGGAGCGAGAAGGACGCGCCCGACTATTGGTGCAATTAACCCAAGTTTGATCGAGTAGATCATGGGTTTTGATGTGTGTGTCAATATGATTAAGTTAGATTTTTTATGTTGGTTTGATGTGTGTGTGTTTGAGTCTTGCAGGACTTAGTGAACCACATATGAAGAATAATGTAGTGAACCATCTGAGGGACGAAAGCCGAAGGAAGAGAATTTAAAAGGGCAAGCTGAGGAAGTAGACTTCAAAGGCATACGTGAAGGATGACATGGAGACGAGCCGCGGGCTTGTGTGCGCATCCGAGGGACGAGAGCCGAAGGAAGAGAACTTCAAGGGGCAAGCCGAGGAAGTGGACTTCAAGACATACGCAAAGGATGGACTTCGGAGAGGTCGAGAGTGAGCTTGCAAGCAGGGCAGTTGACTGGCAAGGGGATCAATCTGTTGAATCGAGAGAATACGATAGAGGGGGAGGGCGGGTGAATATCGTAAAACGTTTCGGATTCGAGATTAAGAGAATTAGCAGCGGAAATTTAAAACACAACACAAAGAACTCAAGCGATTTACTTGGTTCGGAGTCGCGGTCGGCTCCTACTCCAAGGCCCATGGTCGTTGACCGTTTACTGCGGGCAATTCTATATGTGCACAAAAAGGTTTACAGACAGATATTACAGTTGAAGTACATTAAACTTAAAAAGTCAGCTCTTTGTTACCGACGCCCAGTGTGGATTGTATTTTGGAGCAGAGGGACGTCGTCGGCGCTTGTATCTCGAGTTGGGAGGTTTCCAGGGCAGAGCGCTTGAGTAGAAGAGCGTATTGGCGTTTGAAGAAGTGATTCTGAAGCCTCAGGGATTGAGCCCCTTTTATAGCAGGTCTGGGGGCGCCCGGGACGTTGGGGGCACCCTCAACGTGTCCTCCGATCCGTAACTCTCTCGGTCAACTCTAATCCCTCCAAAATCGGGATCAAGCCTTGACGGGGGTGCCCGAGAAGCAGGGGGTGCCCGGGTTGACTCAGTTTGCTGGCTTCTCACTGGCTTGAACCTTATCTGCCTCGTTGGCTTGGACCCAGGGCGCCCGGAGCATCCGGGGCGCCAGGGAGCACGGGGGCGCCCGGGAGCATGGGGGCGCCCCGCCTAGTGAACTGCCGAAGCACATGTTTGCTTAACTTGTTTTGCCTTGACCTTGGGGGCGCCCGGGACACTGGGGGCACCCTACTCAGCTGTTGCCTCTCTCCTTTGAGGCGTTCTGAGCTGCAGAAACTCATTCCTTCGGTCCTGCATCCAGGGTTAGTCCAAAACAACACAAAGCAATCAAGTATTAGGTTTATACGGCCTTAGCTGTCTTGGTTCTGACTTTGGGTCTCCTAAATGGAGCCCTAGGTCGAGCCGACGCCTATGTTCCCTCGACGGGGAACGCGTCCTCACCTACTCCTCTCAGGAGAATTTACCTTTTGCCAACCGGCTCCTCCGGTTGGACTTTTGCCCAGCTTTACTCACCAGGTCTTCGTGCCCAATCCGTGACCAGGTCTTAGTGCCCACCTTCCGAGCAGGTCTTCCGTGCCCGGCCCCCGGCCAGGTCTTAGTGCCCAATTCCTCGAACCAGGTCTTCGGTGCCCAGCCCTCGCCAGGTCTTAGTGCCCGATTCCTCGAACCAGGTCTTAGTGCCCACCTTCCGAGCAGGTCTTCGGTGCCCAGCCCCCGGCCAGGTCTTAGTGCCCAATTCCTCGAACCAGGTCTTCAGTGCCCAGCCCTCGGCCAGGTCTTAGTGCCCAGTCCACGACTAGGACTTATTACCCAACCTTATGTCAGGACTTAGTTGCCCAGCCCATGGCTAGGACTTATTGCCTAAATTACCTAGGACTTTCCTGCACACTTGAGTAACTTTATTAGATCACAAATGATACTTAACTTTAAACCCTTTGCCAATATCAAAACAAGGTTCGATATGGTGCTTCCTGCACCAACACAGTCGACTGGCACTGTTGAGAGTACACTGTAGCAGTCGACTGGTAAGGGAATCAGTCGAATAATCTTTCTGTAAGGCTGAACAACATATAGCAGTCGACTGATCTGGGGACCAGTCGACTAGTCTGTTCGAAATCTAGCCGTTAGACTAGTCGTTTGCTGGACACCAGTCGACTGGCCCTAAGGGCAGTCGACTAGTGTTGGGGCTGAGCTGTTTTCTTAACAGTTCTCTCCTTTATTTAAAAAGGAGCTTGAGACTTGAGAAGGATTAGTGTTTTTGTGTGTAAAATCCTATTGCTGAAGCTCCCAAGCCTTCTCTCTTCCTCAAACCCTAATTTCAATCTTATAAAAGGAAGAGAGACTTTGTGAGAGGTTGCACTCCACCGAAAAAGAGTGAGTTCTAGCCGGAGATTACCATGTATTGATCTACCAAAGGATCAAGGGTTCGTCCACCTCAAAGGCACGCCGTGGAGTAGGAGCAAGCAATCTCCGAACCATGTAAAAGGTTAAATGTTAGTATTATTTTTAATTGTAGTTTGCATTTCCGCTTGCGCACTAACCGTGTAGGAAGAATCAATCGACTTAGGGGAATTTAGCTATTAACCCCCTCTAGCCATGTCATCGGTCCCAACAAGTGGTATCAAAGCAAGGTTGCCTTCAATTGGACTAACCGCCTAGAAGAGCATATTCATCAAAATGGCCTGCTCACACATCCAACCACCCAAATTCGAAGGAGAATTCTCTTGGTGGAAGAAGAGGATGGAGGTATTCTTCAATACCGATTTTGATATTATGTTAATAATGGAAAATAGTTTTGAAGCGCCTAAGGATTAAGAGAACAAGCTACTTGAAAAGATAAGATGGAACAAGAAGCAAAGGGATGTCTATTTAGCAAATTCAAAAGTTTTGCACCATCTACTAAGTATGCTTCCCCAACAAGAGGTAACAAGGATTGGGAGCTACTCAAGTGCAAAGGACTTATGGGATAAGCTAGTAGAGCTTTATGAGGGCACATCGGAAGCAATGTTGGCAAAGAGAGACGTTCTCCGATCTCAATTCAACAACATCAAACTTGACAAAGGGGAGAAAGTATCTAACTTACATGTTAGAATTAAAGAAATTCTTAATGGACTAACAAGTATAGGTGAGCAACTCTCCAACCGAGACATATTGATGAAAGCCATCAATGTCTTCCCAAGAACATCAAATTTAAGCTCAATGGTGGACTCATATTACATATCCAAGGATCTAGAGAAAACTTCTCTAGAGGAATTCTTCTCAACCATGGAGCTCCATGAAACTTGGGTTGGAGGAGCAATTGAAGAAGTCTACAAACCATGAGGAGTAGCCCTTGTGGCAAACAAGGGAAAAGGTAAAAAGACGAAGACTTCCTCATCTGACTCAGAAGAATCAAGTGCATCCATAGATAGTAATGCGGAAGCTTACATGGTAAGGAAAATGAGGAAAGCGTTTAAATATTTTTTTACTAACAAATCTTATGGTAGGAAAAGTTCAAAGAGCAAGAGTAAAACAAGGAAGATCATATGTTATAATTGTCAAGGAGAATGACATATGAGAGATGAGTGTCCACTTTTGAAAAAAAAGGAAGGAAAGAAGAAAGAAGAAAGAAGAAAATAACAAAACAAAAGAAAAGGGGAAGAAGATCCAAAATCTAAAAGCAACATGGGATGAGCCATGTTCATCGGAAGAGGAGGAGCATCATGTGTCTCATTTTGTTTTAATGGGAATTGAAGATGTAGCCTCCACATCATCCGAAATTGAAGAAGGGAAGAGCTCAAGTGAAGATGAAGGGAGCTCAAGTGAAGGGGGAGGTTCAACTTCTAATTCGAACGTCTCGATAAGTGAGGTATATAATCCACCTATTACCACCTTAGTTAAAATAATTTCTAGCACAAATAATGACTTGTTTAAAGCTAGGAAGAAAATCAAATGCTTGAAAAATAAAATTTACACGCTAAATGAAAAATTAGAATCCATGAAAATTAGGGGTGATATGCATGCTTCTTCTTCTTCTAGTTTAAATGGTTCATGTTTAGAAGAAAAAATAGGAAATTAAGGGAAAAGGTAAAAAATCTTACTAAAACCCATAGGAAATTTGAAATTGGCACAAAAACTCTAGACATGATCATTGAGAGCCAATGGGAAAGTTTCAAGAAAGAGGAATTAGGTTTTGGAAAATCTAGCAATGAAAATCTTATCATTGACTACTTGCTAGAGGACAATCTACGACAAAAATCCTAGATAGAAAGTGGATCCCTAAGGAGTACTTGGTCAACCCAATTAGAAAACATTTCTATTGAGTACCAAAGTCAATCCTCAAAGGTTAGAGGATTTAGGGTTAGTCAATCATGTTTGTTAAAATTTCAAATTTTTGAAAATTGGTTGACATGAGACCTTAAGGGGGAGTACTTATCCAAAAATAGAAATTCATGATAAAATGGGCTAAATAGGGATTACCTTTAGAACATCTCATATGACTTGATTTATGTATTTATTTATGCATATGAGATGTTAGGATGATACTCATAATTCACATGTGCTTATGACATTTTGGTGATTATGAATTGTATCACTTTAGTGATAATAGACCAACTATCAGGAAAGTAAATTTTCATGAATGGATATCTTACCCATAAATCATAGATGAACATTTCAAATATTTGAAAATAATTATGTGCTTTATTTGCTATGACATAGATTTGAAAAATCAAGGGTTCAAAACTAGGACTTAATGTTGATACAAAATCAAAGGTTTTCAAAGTTTTTGAGTTATGGTCAAAAAGTCAAAAATATTTAGATTTTTCATGAAAATATATTTTTCTCAGTTAGAAAACATCAAAAGAAATATGTTTACAAAATTTCATGATTTTTCAGATTTTATTGAATTTTTAATGTGTTTTTGCATTTCAGCTCAAAAGACTGAAATTTGAGAGTGATAAGTATTAGTCGACTGGTACAGAGGACCAGTCGACTGAAGACACTATGAAAGGGCAGTTTTGATGAAACCAGTCGACTGGTAACTGACTCAGTCGACTGGTACCTGGATTTTCTGATTTATGGCTATTTTTATAATTTGAAACTTTGCCCTTATTTGATTCCATAGGTTAACATTAATTGGTATAATCTTTTTGATGATGTCAAAAGGGGAGAATTGAAGGGTTTAAGTTAGAATTTAACTTATTTCTTCATGTTTGTGCAAAATTGAAAATCATGTAATAAGGCATAGGTTAAGGGGGAGGATGCATGTTTATGCTTCTTAGTATGTTATGCCTCTAATTTTCAATTGCTATCTTTGTGTCTAACTTAAACATATTGCCACATATCAAAAAGGGGGAGATTGTTGATACAATCGACCCAAGTTTGAACGGATAAATCATGGGTTTTGATGTGTGTGTCAATATGATAAGTTAGGTTTTTATGTTGGTTTGATGTGTGTGTTTGAGTCTTGCAGGACTTGATGAATCACACATGAAGAATAATAGAATGAACCATCCGAGGGACGAGAGCCAAAGGAAGACGACGTCAAAGGGCAAGCCGAGAAAGTAGACTTCAAAGGCATACGCGAAGGATGACATGGAGACAAGTCGCAGGCTTGTGTGCGCATCCGAGGGACGAGAGCCGAAGGAAGAGAACTTCAAGGGGCAAGCCAAGGAAGTGGACTTCAAGGCATACGCAAAGGATGGACTCCGAAGAAGTCGAGAGTGAGCTTGTAAGTAGGGCAGTCAACTGTCTAGGGGATCAGTCAACCGGAAAGCAGAATACTGATCGGCAAACGGAAAAGTAGAATATCATCTGTTGACCGTATCCCTGCACAAGAAGTCAACCGGATCGGGAACTACTGATCGGCAATGGAACTTTGGTAAAAGTTCCTTGAACTCCATGAAGGTATGTCCGAAGCCAAATTAGCAAAAAGAGATCTGCTTCGAAATTAGCTCAGCAACCTTCAACTGGAAGAAGGGGAGTTAGTAGCACAACTTCACGCTAAGCTTAAAGAGCTGATGACGAAACTCAGCAATCTCGGAGAATCGGTAAACAATTGGGATGCGCAAAGGTACGCATTGAACGCCTTCCCGAGGATCCTGAATTGGATTTCGATAATTGACGTCTACTACATCTCTAAGGATCTTGAGGTAAGTTCCTTAGAGGAACTCTTTTCCACTTTAGAACTTCACGAATCCAGATGTGCAGGAAAAAGGAAAACGGACAACATTGCCCTAGGCATGAGAAAAACCCAACATTAAGAGGATTCTTCAGAAAATAATGAAAATGTACCATATATAGTAAGGAAGTTGTCTAAATATTTTAAAACTAAAAAATTTAATAAGGTGCAGGGTGAGAAGCAAAGGAAAATCCACTGCTACAACTGCAATGAAGAATGATACATGAAGGAAAGTGCCCCAAAGGGAAGAACAAAGGAAAAGGGGCATCAAAGACAAAAGTACACAACCTAAAGGCAACATGGGACGAGTCTTCATCGGAAGACTCAGATCTCGAGGAGCACGCTGGACTTGCTCTGATGGCTTCATATCAAGAAGATGAAAGTATCGATGAAGTGGGAGTTATGTCAGAGGACAGCAGCGACGAAGGGGAGCTTCGGACTTCAAAAGTGATATGGTAAGTAAGGTATGTTTTCTACCACCTGATCAACTTTATTCAGGAATAAAGTCATGCTGAAATCTATTTGTAAAATAAAAAATAAAAATACAGAACTGAAAAATAATTATCATCTTCTTGCCCACTAAAAATGTATGATAAAATAAGATTTGAAAATAAAAATTTGAAAATTCAAATTGAAATTTTGAAAAACAATCATTCATATTCAAGATGTTCACAAAATTCAAAAATTAAATATTATAGAAAACTCGACTGGTATTTTAGATTTTACAAGGGTCAAATTGTAAAGTTTTCAAATCATATATTCCATCTGAGTTTCTGATTAATCCTGTTGGCAAAAAGTTATATTGAATCCCTAAATGTATCTTAAACTGTTGATTTTCTTTTGATTAAATTAATTTTGGTAATTAATGTTTTATCTTGATATTTTTTTATAACTGTTAGTACGAAAATTAGTTTAAGGTTTTTGTTGATAAAATATTGCAATGTTTTATCTACAAAAATATTTTCAATTTTTTTTCAAATAATCGAATTTATTATGATTTTTTCCTTCAAAATCATGGTTTTAAATGTTAAATATACTTTAAAATTAATTACATCGAATTCGAATTTTCGGACACTGTTGATTATCTTCTAAACCCATTAGAAAAAAATTTTTGAAATAAAATTTAAAATTATTTTTCTAAAGATCATTCCTTAAATATTCTAACTTATAAATTCTGAAAACTATTTACTGTGTTAAAAAATTTTCCCTTAATATTTTATGTTTTTAATGTGATCAAAGGGGGAAAAATAGTATTAACTTAAGCGGTAGGCTCAATGTTTTTTAGTATTTACACTGTTATATATTTATTCATGTTTTTTTGTACCCTAACTTAACTCTGGTTGATGCACATCAAAAAGGGGAAGATTGTAAGTATCCCAGGTTGGTTTTGATATAGTCAATTAATTTAAGTTAGGTCATAGTATTTTTAATCCCTGTGTCTAAGTATAAAGGAAGTTAGGAGCGCAGGAAGTCGAGCGAAAGACGTAGCGGTCAATATAATGATTCTTTCATTCAATGAATCTAAGCATTAGCAAACGAGTTCGATATAATGATTCTTTCTTTTTCTGAGCTTTCCATGTGTAAAAGGCTTCTCTGTCCGAAGGAGTTTTATTCAAGAGAATCGTGTCACATTCCGCCTTAGATTAGCAGCCTCCCCGGTTATAAACCAAGTAAAATTCTAACGGTCTTTTTCCTTTATGTTTGATATATTTTTAATGCTATTTGTTACTTGCATTAACTAACAAACATCTTTGTTTAAAGATAAATAAAAGATTTGAGTTTTTATTTTCAGAGGCAATTCACTCCCCTCTTGCCAACCTCGATCACCATCAATTGGTATTAGAGCAAGGACGCTCCAGAAGGACTAACTGTCATCTGAAGCAATTACAAAATAGTCGGACTAGTCATCTACCCGTCAAAATTCGAGGGGGAGTTCGCGAGTTGGAAGCGCAAGATGCAAGATTTCTCTATAACTGATTTCGATTTAATTTTAATAATGAAAAATAGTTTTGTAGCTCCCAAGGACGCCGACAACAAACCAAAAGACGAAAGTCAGTGGACTAAGAAAGAACAGGCTGATTTTGTGGCAAACAGAAAAGCAGAATATACCATCTGCTGATCGTACTCTCTGCACAAGAAGTCATCCGAATGGGAACCACCGATCGACAAAGGAACTTTGGGAAAAATTCCTTAAACTCCATGAAGGTACCTCCGAAGCCAAATTAGCAAAAAGAGATCTGCTTCGAAATCAGCTCAGTAACCTTCGACTGGAAGAATGGGAGTTAGTAGCACAACTTCACGCTAAGCTTAAGGAGCTGATGACGGAACTCAACAATCTCGGAGAATCGGTAAACAATCGGGATGCGCAAAGTTACACATTGAACGCCTTCCCGAGGACCCCGAACTGGATTTCAATAATCGACACCTACTGCATCTCTAAGGAACTTGAGGTAAGTACCTTAGAGGAACTCTTTTCCACTTTAGAACTTCACGAATCCAGATGTGCAGGAAAAAGAAAAACGGACAACATCACCATAGGCACGAGAAGGATCCAACATTAAGAGGATTCTTCAGAAAATAGTGAAAATGCAACATATATGGTAAGAAAGTTATCTAAATATTTTAAAACTAAAAAATTTAATAAGGTGTAGGGTAAGAAGCAAAGGAAAATCTATTGCACAACTGCAACGAAGAAGGACACATGAAGAAAAACTGTCCCAAAGGGAAGAACAAAGGAAAAGGGGCATCAAAGACAAAAGTACACAACCTAAAGACGACATGAGACGAGTCTTCATCGGAAAACTCAAATATCGAGGAACACGCTGAACTTGCTCTGATAGCTTCATACCAAGAAGATGAAAGCATCGATGAAAGGGGAGCCACGTCAGAGTACAACAGCGACGAAGGGGGAGCTTCAGACTTCAAAAGTGATATGGTAAGTGAGGTATATTTTCAACTCCTGATCAATTTTACTCAGGAATAAAAGCTATGTTGAAATCTATTTGTAAAATAAAAAATAAAAACATATAACTAAAAAAATAATTATCATCTTTTTTCCCATTAAAAATGTAAGATAGAATAATATTTAAAAATAAAAATTTAAAAATTCACAAAAAGAGGAAGGGCGATGATAAAAGGTAGGACGAGTTCTCTCCAGTTTAATTCTCGTATATCATACCAGGCCCAATTTAAGATATAGGCCATTAAAACTTATGCCTAGGGCCCATTATTATTAAAAAAATAAATAGTTTTAATAACAAAAATTTTACATCTACCGAATAGCATGCCCAGGCTACGCGATGCTTTGATTTTCACTTGCAGCGTTGTTGCCCAGGCTGACCGTTGCATCACGCTTGCATGGGCTTATCATGCTTCGATTTCCGCATTCTCTCTATTATCCATTACAACACTCAACAACTATAATTAATTCGATATTATAATCCTAAATTTTTATTTATGGGTACCTCCTACAATAAGTCAGAACGATTTTTTTTTTCATCCCATTTTATATCTCATTAACGATTTTTTTTTCATCCCATTTTATATCTCATTAACTCGTTCTCAGTTCTCTTATCAGTCACTAGGTATCAATACTTAGTATTCTGTAATTTTCATTTTTTTTGGAATTTTTTAAGAAGATATCTTTCTCCTCGGGGCTCAGTTCTCCCTCATTCGGTAATATTTATTTTCATTTTTTTTCTTCCAATCTTCCTTGAAATGATTTTTATTATTATTATTATTATTATGTATAAATGATAAATTATAGATGGAATAAATAAAATTTGTTTCCTATTTTTTTCTATGCAAGTAAATTACTATCATCACAAAGTTATGCATTTAAAAAACATAAACTAAGATTCATAAATTTTTAATACTTTTTAAGTGCACTTATAAGATTTATAATATACTACTTATATTAATCGATTAAAATTAAATTTAATACTTATTTATTCTCTTATTATATTTGTGCAGTAATAGTTGAACTTTAAAATACCATTAAATTAGAACTATATAAATCAAGTTTTATTGCTCATTTATTTAAGTAATTTTATTTTGATAAAAATAGTAGAGAATTATTTTTTTTCTTTTTTAAACTCGCTATTATGAAAGAGGATGAGGATAAATTTAATTTTTTTAAAAAAATATTCAAAGTCTAAAATAATGTTTAGCCTAAGACCTTATGGAATCTTGAAACAACATGTATCATACATTTATAGTGCTCAAATCTCTCATGAAATTAGGTCGTCCATTAAGATTTATTGGGATTAAATTGATCACACTTAGAATTAGTATTGTCTATCCTTTGCGGCACTGATTGCAAGAATTAGATAGTGATTGTGGTAAAAAGGTGAAACGTTCGCCCCAGCGCTCCTGCTAGTCTATCCTAAGACTAACACAGAGGAAGTAAATTATGGTGACTGAAAAGTAAAAAAAAAAAAAAAAAGGTGGAACCGCCACCTTAGCGGCCCCCTGGCCCAGGCCCCATAGGAATCCAGAGGGAGGCAAACCACGGTTATCACTGGTGTGGTGAGGCGCCTGGGGTCGAGCGGATTAAAGCCAGCAGACTAGAGTTTTATCCCCGTGCGCAAACTGGCGACGCTCGAACCTGTGACCCCCAAGTAAATGGCCAGGCGCCTTACCATCCGATCCAGCCCGTGGGGGCGACTGAAAAGACAATAGTGGGGGGGGGGGAGAGAGAATTTTTACACAGGGTGTAGCGATTTATACCCCATCAATCCCGTGGCTCGAATCCAAAATCTTTAGTGGTAATCTATCATTCCTTTACCATCTCAGCTGATCCTGTCGCAGAGTGAAGTGAACTCCCAAGAGTAAAGCGGACCCGAGTACTACTGATACTGACTCAGACCAGTAAGGAAATGACCGTTAGCAACCCGCCGAGAAAAGTCCCCGGCAAGGTCCTCCGACAATCAAGTCAGTCTCTAGTGGAAGAGAATAAAACAGAAGAACAATAGCGAAAAAATACTATTGCGTGTACCTGCGAAGTGAAATACGGAGGGGTTTATATAGCCGAGGGAGCTGACAGCTTTTGCCTGTGTCTGCCACCTTTTGTCTTATGCGGGGGTAGGGTAAGGTATCTCATGCGGGGGCAAGGAGAGGGGTGTTGTTAGCTCGCCGACAAGCGCCGTCCGACGTCGCTCGATTTGACACAAAC
>JAGFNQ010003598.1:129244-176569 GCA_024364735.1 Boesenbergia rotunda | reverse complement strand
CATTAATCAATTCCTTGTTTTGACGATATCCTTTTGCCACTAATCTAGCCTTAAAGGTAACTACATTACCTTCCATGTCGGTTTTCTTCTTGAAAACCCACTTGCACCCTATGGGCTTAATCCCTTCGGGGGGTTAACCAAGTCCCATACTTGATTTTCGTACATGGAATCCATTTCCGACTTCATGGCTCAAGCCATTTGTCCCTTTCTGAACTTTTCAGACATCTTCATAACTGATAGGTTCTCATCGCTTATGAGTAACACGTCGTTCGATTCACTTACGAGAAATCCGTATCTCTCTGGAATATTGCGTGCCTATCAGACCTACGAAGAGGTGGTGTTGTTTTAGGTTCAACTGATAGCTCATCATTATGAATTATCGGTTGTGGGCCTAGACTAGGTGTCTCTGTAATGTCTATTGGAGTTTCTTGAACTTCATCAAGTTCAATGCCACTCCCACTGTTTTCTTGTAAAAGAAATTCTTTTCCAGAAATACAGCATGCCTTGAAACAAACACCTTTTGTCCAAGGGATGATAGAATTGGTAACCCTTCGTTTCCTTAGGGTACCAATAAATAGACATTTATCAGACTTAGCATCCAATTTGTCTGATATACCGCTTCACATAAGCAGGACAACCCCATATCTTAAGGTGAGTTAAGTGAGGTTTCTTACTATTCCAATCTCATATGGAGTAGTAGAGACTACCTTGGTCGGGACTCTGTTTAGCAAGTAAACAGCTGTCTTAAGTGCATAGCCCCAAAAGGATTTTGGAAGAGTGAAAGAGTGCATGGTTCATCATGGATCTAACCATGTCCATCAAGGTTCGGTTACGCCTCTCAGATACACCATTATGCTGTGGTGTATACGGCGGAGTCCATTGGGACAATATCCCATTGTCCCTAAGATAATCTTGAAACTCTTGACTTAAGTATTCACCACCCCGATATGATCGAAGTATTTTAATACTTTTGCCAAGTTGTTTCTCTACTTCATTTCTGAACTCTTTGAATTTCTCAAAAGCTTCAGATTTGTGTTTCATCAAGAACACATACCCGAATCGTGAGTGATCATCGATAAAGGTGATGAAGTAGCTATAGCCTCCTTGTGCTAGAGTTGACATTGGTCCACATACATCGGTATGTATTAGACCAAGCAATTCTCCCACTGGATTACCTTTTCCGGAAAAAGGGTAATTTGGTCATCTTGCCTCTTAAGCATGATTCGCATGTATCAAATGAACCGGGTTCAAATGATTCCAGAATTCCACATCGGTGTAATTCGGTCATGCGTTTCTTACTTATATGGCCAAGACGACAATGCCACGTGTAGGAGTCTATTCGATTATCTATTCGAGCACGTTTGTTGCTAACTTCGATATTGAAAACGTCACTGGATAAATCTAACGTGTAGATGCCATTGCACAAAGTTCCATTCCCATAAAGAACGCCATTTAAAGTTATGTAACAACAATTGTTACTAAAAGTTAAATGATAACCTTTTCATTCAAACATGAAATAGATACAATGTTCTTTATTAACGAAGGAACGAAATAACAATTATCCAATTCTAAGACACGTCCAGTGGGGAGCTTTAGCAAATATGTTCCGATGGCAACAGCAGCAATCCTTGCTCCATTTCCAACCCGCAAATTCGCTTCTCCCTTGACGAGTCTTCTTCTATTCCTTAGCCCCTGTATGTCATTACATATATGTGAGCTACACCCAGTATCAAGTACCCAGGTATCTGAGGAAATAGAGTGACATTCAATAACGAAGATACCTGAAGAGGATGGGGCATCGGATGCCTTCTTCTTCAAGGACTCAAGATAAACCTTGCAGTTTCTTCGCCAGTGACCCTCCTTGCCACAATGATGACAGGTTCCTTTTGGTTTCTTTTCAGTCTTCTTGGCCTTTTTCTTCTTCCCCTTGTTCTGTTCTTTGGCCTTCCTCTTAGAACCTTTCTTCGAGGAACCAACTAACAGTACTGCCTTTTGATCCGGCTTTACAGAAGGCTCCACAGTCTTCAGCAGGTTGAGCAACTCAGGAATGGTGGTCTCCAGTTTGTTCATCCGATAGTTCATCACAAATTGTGAATAACTCTTGGGCAAACAACTCAGAATTAAGTCAATACTTAGTTCATGATCCATTGCAAAACCGAGTGCGCTCAGTCGCTCAATGTACCCCAACATCTTTAACACAAACTGCGAGGCAGAAGTGCCTTCCTGCATCTTAGTGGTGAAGAGGAGTCTGGAGACTTCGAACCTTTCGGATCTCGCCTGCTCTTCAAACAACTCATGAAGATGGAAGATGATGGTATAAGCATCCATATGCTCATGCTGCTTTTGTAGCTCAGGTACCATAGAGGCTAGCATAATGCAACTCGCAAGTTCAGAATCGGTCACATGTTTCTGATGGGCCAACAATTGGTCCGGAGTTGCATTTTCTGGAGGATGGTCGGGAAGTTGATTTTCAATGACATAAGCAAGCTTTTCCGCCTTGAGGACTATCCTCAGGTTTCGAAGCCAGTCCATGAAGTTCGGCCCAGTCAGTTTATTGGTGTCCAAAATGGAACGCAAGTTTAGAGAAGACATGATCGAGTGATTATCCTAGAAATACAAATTGAGTTTATGTGAGAAGAATGATTAAAGAATGTATCAACATACATAAATAAAATCCTATTTATTTTTCAAATTGAATAACCCTTTTTATCAATTCGGGAGATCGTAGGAACATCTCCAAATAGGTTGATATCCAACCATAGATAAGAACAACCATGACTGTGGCCATCAAGTTTTTCTTAGCTATGAAGGTAGGTAATTACACCGATTACATATCACATATATGTAACTATCACTTTATGCTATCAACTAATTGAATGTTTGCATAAATCATTGGGTTGTTAACTCATTAACAAGTATGTAACATTATACATAGCACCCAACTGCACCTCTCTTTACATCGACCTTGGCTGTGGCACAACAAATCGATGCTCCAAGCTTAAGGCTGACCCATTAATCAAGAAATAGTTTTAATATGGTTGGAGCTCATTCAACCGTTTAGTCAGGCTTGGATGTGTCCAACAACCAAAACTAAGGATTGACCTCTGACTCCAACTATATTATTCATAAACTAATTCCATGGTTTGAACATGTTGAGGTTCAAGTCGGGCATGGATGTGTCCATCAACCCAAACGAGAAACAAAACTCCGGTTCTAACCATATTAATGGAAGGTGTTAGCCTTAATATTTTGTAAGGGGTTTTGGGTCTCATCTTTTCTAAGCACATTCATGACATATGATTATGTCATGACTAACGATTTCCTTAATAAAGTATGTATGTGACTTAATTTATCAAGTCTCATGAATTGAATTAGGAACCGGATTTCCTCATTCTAATTTCATACTTTATTAAAGGAATTGTTTTGGGAAACAATTTCCTAAATTGTCATAATCAATTTCGGAAATAATATGTTTAAGACTTTGATTTCTCTAAATCAAATCTTATTAAATTAAGAGGCAATTCCCTTAATTCAACGACATATTATTTTCATGAAAATCTCAATTAAGAAAACTCTATAGGAAACCATTTTCCTAATTAATTTTGGAGACAACAACATGTAAGAGCATCACCTCTTAAATCATGTTTTATTCATGGATTTAATTAATTACAACAAATCGTTTTCTAAGGGTGGCTCCCCGAGGCTCAGATACCCAAAGAAAAGTAATTTGTCGTAAATCCAATTTGGTCCGTTTCGGAAACGCAACCAAATCAAACATGACAATTTCATTCAAAATTGGGAAATTAAATTACAACAACTAACTTTAAATTGGACGGCTCCCCGAGGCTCAATCCAAAATAAAGAATTTTGTTAATAATTTAAAGCCAATTCGAATTTGAAATTGTCAACTAATTATCCATAAATTTGTCTAGACTTTCTCAAAAGAAAGTGCCCAAAATTGCGAGGTTTCATAATAGATTTTCAGAATGGTTGTAAGTTTCTGGTACAAAGAAAACTTACATATTTCCAAAATTGGAAAATTTCTAAAATTAGAAAAATTTCCAAAATTGGAAAGTTTCCAAAGATGGGAAGTTTTCACAATTATTATAAAATTTCAGAAACTAGAAAATTTCAAAAGTTTGCGAAATTTCATGAGGATTTCCAAACTTTGAAATTCCTAAATCTAAAATTTATCATAATTGGAAAGTTTCCATAATTGAAAATTTTTCCAAAATTGAGATCATGACAAAGTGTTCCGCAAAACAATTATATGATTATGTCGAACACTAACCGGCTCTGATACCACTGTTGGGACCGGGTGCATGTCGACAAGGATACGGGTTCGTAAAATTTTAAATTTTTACGTGCAGCGGAAGAATTAGCATAAAATAATTTCCTAAATTATTTTAACCACGTATCTAGCATGCAACCTTATGGTGTGTGGACATAATCATAAATTAAAACTTTGCGGAAAAGTAAACTAATTTACTAAGTACCTCGCGTAACTCGAAGTAAGGGACGAGATCCAACCGTAGCGTCCCTTGGAAGCTTCGCCTCTATTCGCGTCCACGCCGAGTTCTCTTCGGGATGACTTCGCAAAGTCACGAGTTTTGTGCCGACGAGAACTACTAGATTCTCTAAAGGCACAACTAGAAGAACAAGAGAAAAGAATGGAAACTCACCAACAAGAAACGGAATCTAAATTCCGGGAAGAGAGGAGTTGTGATCCGCGTCTTCTTCTTCTTGTCTTGGCTTCTCCTTCTCCTTGATAGCTCACGGCAACCAACCCTAAGGGAAGAAGTGCGCCGGCCCTAGGTGGATGAAGGGGCGCCGGCCCTAGTTGCCTCAAGGGGCGCCGACCCTAGGGTTGAGAAGGGGAAAAGGGAGGAAGAGAATAAGAGAGAGAGAGGGAGAGGATTAACTCTTAATCAACTTAATTGATTGGAATTGAAGGCTAGCCTTTGGTTCCTTTATATAGTAACCTCTCCCTTGCTAAGTCTCCTCTTTAACGGAATTAACGGAATTAATTTTCATAAGAAATTTATCTTATAAATTTTCTTATGAATAATTCCGTTATGCCTAGTTTTATTATAACTAACTTTATAATAAAACAAATTATTCTCTTCTTTAATTATGGAATAAATTTTATAAGAAATTTATAAATTTTCTTTTAATGGAAAAATCAATTCATAATTGATTTTATAAAATTAAAATAAACCACTCCACGGATTATTTTAATTTCCCAAAAAGAAATAAATTTCTATAAATTTATTTATATAAATTTCTTTATACAAATTTATTTATCCATAATTTATAAAACAAATCGCGCTAGATTTATTTTATTAATTAAACCAATTAAATTGGTTTATTCCCCTTTTAATGGCCGGCCAAACCAAGAGGGTGGACACCCTCTTTGGCCGGCCAAACCAAGCCGATTCCATCGCGAATTAAACTCATTTAATTCGCCCATTAAGCCTTCAAAAGACTTAGCCATTTTAAGTTTCCGTTGCGCCTCTGATTAACTCAGATTCGACTTATTTCTCTTGATCGGAAAATCAATTTTCAACTCGTTTTAAATCCCTCGGATTACTCGTAGTGCGTGTGACTAAATAGGCTTTCGATTTATGTTGGCCGTCTATAATCAACTAATTATAGAACGATCATGAGTGGCACCTAGTAGTACATCATGACCCCCAATTAATCGAAAGATCAACGGTTTGACCTCAGAAGTAATTCTGAAACCCTTCAGCAGCTCTAATGAATCGTGCCCCATTCCCTTCACCACCTTATACCCACTTGGTTCAGGACATGGTCTGTTTGTGTCAGTCCCCACTAGACTGACTACGTCACACCTAGCCCAAGTAGTGTCTTTCTCGTCCTTTGGATTTCTAATTACTCTCATGTATTTAAGAGACTCGCACTCTAAACATGATATACTCTGGCCAGAGGTTTTGAGTAACAATCCGACGATAGGCCTGGGTATACATCTCCTCGCAAGGAGTGGTGAATCCTTTGTAGGCTGTTCAAACATCTTCGGGCACTTCGGCTTATACCCAATCATCCTGGGTCCACACCTCCTTGGAGATGCTTGCTTAAGATGTTAAAGTATAAGTCTCCATGACCAAGATGACTTGAACACCGCAAGTCAAAGGAACATCGCACTTAAGCTGCAGTAAGAACTTCATTGACATATCTACATGTAGATTCCCATATGAAGTCTTACAGCTAGTCACTCCAATGAACTAGTTCCCTTAACTAGCATCCATGTTTATCTCCGGACATCCCAATGTCACCAGCCAGTGAGAATCAGCTGATTAGAGAATAACCCATGCTAGTCTCAACAGAATTGATAGTGTCCGTTTTTATCAATTCATCGACTAGGGATAATTTCAATACTTCACAATTGCACATTTAGAGATAATCACTAGTTGTGATCCCATCACAAATTCTCTTATGCTGTGAATTGTATTGCGGACATTCAGTAGATGAGTTTAAGATCTCAATCAAATACACAAACATGTATACTCAAATAGTGAATTATCATTTATTAGAATAAATGTTTACAATCATAAGGCGATTGCCTTAGGACACTTCTCTCATATTACTAACAAACTCCCACTTGGCCTAATGCCAATCGCTACGGTATCCAATACCACAGGCTCTAACATGACCCTCAAACTTGCTTTGAGGCAAGGCCTTAGTTAAAGGATCCGCTATATTCCTTTCAGTGGGAACTCTCTCAATTTGTATGTCATTCCTACTTATAATCTCTCTGATCAGATGATAGCGTCGAAGCACGTGTTTGGATCGCTGATGAGACCTTGGTTCCTTCGCTTGTGCAATAGCTCCATTGTTGTCGCAGTAAACCGGCACTGCTTCATCAATGGTTGGAACCACACCAAGTTCTGAGACAAACTTCTTGATCCAAACTGCTTCCTTTGCTGCTTCCGAAGCTGCGATATATTCCGCTTCCGTGGTAGAATCCGCTACGGTGTCTTGTTTGGAACTTTTCCAACTTACTGCGCCTCCATTCAAAGTAAATACGTATCCAGACTGCGATTTGGAGTCATCCTTATCTGTCTGGAAACTGGCATCTGTATACCCACGTATTACCATATCTCCTTCTCCATATATTAGGAACACATCCTTAGTTCTTCTTAAGTACTTAAGGATTGTCTTGACAGCCGCCCAATGATCCATCCCTGGATCAGACTGGTATCTGCTCGTGACACTCAGAGCATATGATACATCGGGCCTAGTACATAACATAGCATACATGATAGATCCTATCGCGGATGCATAAGGTATCTTATTCATGCAAATCCTCTCGTCTTCTGTGCGCGGACACATAGACTTCGAAAGGTTGATCCCATGCCTGATGGGAAGGTAACCTTTCTTGGATTCCGACATGCTAAACCTTTTTAGCACTCGGTCTATATATGTAGACTGCGAAAGACCAAGCAACCGTTTTGATCTATCTCTATAGATTCTAATCCCAAGGATATAGGTTGCTTCTCCCAGGTCTTTCATGGAGAAAGTTTTGGACAACCAAATTTTAACTGTCTGTAAGACTGATATATCGTTTCCTATGAGTAATATGTCATCGACATATAATACTAGGAATACGACTGCACTCCCACTAACCTTCTTGTACACACAAGGTTCGTCAGGATTTTGTGAGAAATCAAACTTTTTGATTGTCTCATCAAAACGGATGTTCCAGCTCCTAGATGCTTGCTTCAGTCCATATATGGATCGTCGAAGCTTGCATACTTTGGTTTTATCAACCGATGTGAAACCTTCAGGTTGTATCATGTATACATCCTCAAGCAGGTTTCCATTAAGGAAAGCTGTTTTCACATCCATTTGCCATATCTCATAATCATAATGAGCTGCTATGGCTAGGAGCATCCGAATGGATTTAAGCATAGCTACTGGCGAATAGGTTTCGTCATAATCAATTCCTTGTTTCTGACGATATCCTTTTGCCACTAATCTAGCTTTAAAGGTAACTACATTACCTTCCATGTCGGTTTTCTTCTTGAAAACCCACTTGCACCCTATGGGCTTAATCCCTTCGGGTGGGTTAACCAAGTCCCATACTTGATTTTCGTACATGGAATCCATTTCCGACTTCATGGCCTCAAGCCATTTGTCCCTTTCTGAACTTTTCAGGACATCTTCATAACTGATAGGTTCATCATCGCTTATGAGTAACACGTCGTTCGATTCACTTACGAGAAATCCGTATCTCTCTGGAATATTGCGTGCCCTATCAGACCTACGAAGAGGTGGTGTTGTTTTAGGTTCAACTGATAGCTCATCATTATGAATTATCGGTTGTGGGCCTAGACTAGGTGTCTCTGTAATGTCTATTGGAGTTTCTTGAACTTCATCAAGTTCAATGCCACTCCCACTGTTTTCTTGTAAAAGAAATTCCTTTTCCAGAAATACAGCATGCCTTGAAACAAACACCTTTTGCTCCAAGGGATGATAGAATTGGTAACCCTTCGTTTCCTTAGGGTACCCAATAAATAGACATTTATCAGACTTAGCATCCAATTTGTCTGATATAGTCCGCTTCACATAAGCAGGACAACCCCATATCTTAAGGTGAGTTAAGTGAGGTTTCTTACTATTCCATATCTCATATGGAGTAGTAGAGACTACCTTGGTCGGGACTCTGTTTAGCAAGTAAACAGCTGTCTTAAGTGCATAGCCCCAAAAGGATTTTGGAAGAGTTGCATGGTTCATCATGGATCTAACCATGTCCATCAAGGTTCGGTTACGCCTCTCAGATACACCATTATGCTGTGGTGTATACGGCGGAGTCCATTGGGACAATATCCCATTGTCCCTAAGATAATCTTGAAACTCTTGACTTAAGTATTCACCACCCCGATATGATCGAAGTATTTTAATACTTTTGCCAAGTTGCTTCTCTACTTCATTTCTGAACTCTTTGAATTTCTCAAAAGCTTCAGATTTGTGTTTCATCAAGAACACATACCCGAATCGTGAGTGATCATCGATAAAGGTGATGAAGTAGCTATAGCCTCCTTGTGCTAGAGTTGACATTGGTCCACATACATCGGTATGTATTAGACCAAGCAATTCTCCCACTGGATTACCTTTTCCGAAAAAGGGTAATTTGGTCATCTTGCCTCTTAAGCATGATTCGCATGTATCAAATGAACTGGGTTCAAATGATTCCAGAATTCCACATCGGTGTAATTCGGTCATGCGTTTCTTACTTACATGGCTAAGACGGCAATGCCAAGTGTAGGAGTCTATTCGATTATCTATTCGAGCACGTTTGTTGCTAACTTCGATATTGAAAACGTCACCGGATAAATCTAACGTGTAGATACCATTGCACAAAATTCCATTCCCATAAAGAACGTCATTTAAAGTTATGTAACAACAATTGTTACTAAAAGTTAAATGATAACCCTTTTTCATTCAAACATGAAATAGATACAATGTTCTTTATTAATGAAGGAACGAAATAACAATTATCCAATTCTAAGACACGTCCAGTGGGGAGCTTTAGCAAATATGTTCCGATGGCAACAGCAGCAATCTTTGCTCCATTTCCAACTCGCAAATTCGCTTCTCCTTTGACGAGTCTTCTTCTATTCCTTATCCCCTGTATGTCATTACATATATGTGAGCTACACCCAGTATCAAGTACCCAGGTATTTGAGGAAATAGAGTGACATTCAATAACGAAGATACCTGAAGAGGATGGGGCATCGGATGCCTTATTCTTCAAGGACTCAAGATAAACCTTGCAGTTTCTTCGCCAGTGACCCTCCTTGCCACAATGATGACAGGTTCCTTTTGGTTTCTTTTCAGTCTTCTTGGCCTTTTTCTTCTTCCCCTTGTTCTGTTCTTTGGCCTTCCTCTTAGAACCTTTCTTCGAGGAACCAACTAACAGTACTGCCTTTTGATCCGGCTTTATAGAAGGCTCCACAGTCTTCAGCAGGTTGAGCAACTCAGGAATGGTGGTCTCCAGTTTGTTCATCCGATAGTTCATCACAAATTGTGAATAACTCTTGGGCAAACAACTCAGAATTAAGTCAATACTTAGTTCATGATCCATTGCAAAACCGAGTGCGCTCAGTCGCTCAATGTACCCCAACATCTTTAACACAAACTGCGAGGCAGAAGTGCCTTCCTGCATCTTCGTGGTGAAGAGGAGTCTGGAGACTTCGAACCTTTCGGATCTCGCCTGCTCTTCAAACAACTCATGAAGATGGAAGATGATGGTATAAGCATCCATATGCTCATGCTGCTTTTGTAGCTCAGCTACCATAGAGGCTAGCATAATGCAACTCGCAAGTTCAGAATCGGTCACATGTTTCTGATGGGCCAACAATTGGTCCGGAGTTGCATTTTCTGGAGGATGGTCAGGAAGTTGATTTTCAATGACATAAGCAAGCTTTTCCGTCTTGAGGACTATCCTCAGGTTTCGAAGCCAGTCCATGAAGTTCGGCCCAGTCAGTTTATTGGTGTCCAAAATGGAATGCAAGTTTATAGAAGACATGATCGAGTGATTATCCTAGAAATACAAATTGAGTTTATGTGAGAAGAATGATTAAAGAATGTATCAACATACATAAATAAAATCCTATTTATTTTTCAAATTGAATAACCCTTTTTATCAATTCGGGAGATCGTAGGAACATCTCCAAATAGGTGGTTTGGCTTGAGAGATCAGGCTGTGGCCTGATCGGTCAGTGAACCGATCAGGCCGTGGCTGGATTCTTGAAGCTAAACCCTAAAGTAGTTCAGGATCAGTCGGGTGACTGATCCCTAATCACTGATCGGTCTATGAGACCGATCAGATCGTTATTGGATCGATCAAGAAGTGACCTGATCGGTCAGAGGGGTAACTGATCGGTCCAAGTGACCGATCAGCGCCTCAGAACATTAATTTGAATCACTGTCAGACTTCCTGATCACTTCTAATTTCTGCTGTTTCTTTCTGATACATTTGATTTGCTTCGCTAATCCCTCTGATGAGTGTGTAGGTGATACAGAGACGATACAAACCAAGAAGGAGGGTTAATGGCGACTTTCACCGTGGCAGGTTTGTTTGTTTTTTGTTTCCAGAATTCAACGGCTTCTGGCGGGTTGGCGACTGACCTGAGGCTCAGCTGAAGAGGTCTTCAGTGGACTGATCGCTCTGTGGAGGTCAGTGGATCAATGGTGACGAGGCTGTGGTTCAATGTGTGCAGACGCGCCTGGTGATGAGCAGAAGGGAAACTTAAGAGAAGGTTGGTGAAGCAAAGACAAGCAACTTTGCGAGTCGATCAGAAACCAAGCGACAACAAAATGAAGAGCTGAGTGAAGGTTCTTGCGTTAGGGTTGTGCTGTGTTGTGTGTTGTGCTTTGTGAAGTTTTTCCTTCGTGCTTTCTGTGCTTGTGCTTAAGGTTCCATCTGTAAGTTCCTTCTCGTGATCTCTTGTACTCAACTTATACATTTCTGAGATCTGTGGAGAGGTTACTCCACCGAGAAGGAGTGTTGATTATCCGGATTTACGGGGCTTGATCTGTCGATGATGAAGGGATCGCCCACCTCATAGGCACGCCAAGGAGTAGGGGTAAGTTATCTCCGAACCTTGTAAACCTTCTGAGTTAGCGCTGGTTTGTTCTCTGTCTGTTTCTTTCTGTTCTGTGTTTTTGCTTCCGTTGCTAACCCTAAGTGCAAAAAGAAAAAGAAGCCAGTTTTTGTAGTCGGCTATTCACACCCCCCCCCCTCTCTAGCCATCCAAGATCCAATAAGTGGTATCAGAGCCTGGGGCTCTTTCCAACGGTTTAACACCCGAAGAGCAAAGAAGAATGGCTTTGAGAGAAGGCTTCAGCACCAACAGACCCCCTTTCTTCGATGGAGCCGATTTCTAATATTGGAGATCAAGGATGGAGTATTACCTGAAAACTGACATTGGGATGTGGTTTTCAGTTAAGGAGGGATTCACCCCTCCAAAAGATGCTGAGGGCAAAGAACTTGACTCATCGAGATGGTCAGCCGAGTAAACCAGGAAGGGACAGGCTGATGCTAAGGTTGTGGTCACCCTGTAGTGTGGGATGACCAAGGATCAACTGATCAAGGTTGGTCCCTTCACCAGTGCCAAGGATCTATGGAACAAACTTATTGAGCTCCATGAAGGAACCCGAGATTCCCGGATAGCAAAGAGGGATCTTTTCCTCAATTAACTCCAGAATCTCACCATGAAGGAGTCTGAAACGGTAAGTGAGCTTCATGGTCGATTCAAGGAGATTCTCAATGGGTTGCACTCCATTGATGAGAAGGTCGAGAATCACGACCTTGTAAGGTATGTGCTTAAATCCTTTCCTAGGAATGTCTTGTGGTCATCCATGGTGGATGCCTACAAGGTATCCAAGAACTTGTCCATTGTAAAGTTAAATGACTTCTTCTGTGAAATGGAACTACATGAAATAGCTAACAAAGGCCCAAAGGAGAAGGGTATTGCTCTTGTTGCAGGGGGCAAGGCAAAGAAGAAGAAAGAAAAGAAGAAGGAGAAGGAGGTCTCATCTTCCTCATCTGAGTCTGATGAGGATGGGAGTGGATCTTCATCATCTGCGATGGCCAACTTTGTGAGAAGAATGATGAGGAAGAGTCGGCGCTGCAAAGGGAAAGGTAACACTAATGAAAATAAGATTGATAAATCTAACGTGACTTGTTATGAATGTAGCAAGAAGGGACACTACAAAAATGAGTGTCCAAAACTAAAGAAGAAGGAGGAGAAGGCAAAGAAGAAGAAAGCCTTGAAGGCCACATGGGATGAGTCTTCATCCAGCTCATCCGAAGAAGAGAAGGAGGAGAAGAGCACTAGCCATGTAGCTCTTATGGCCATAGAAGACATGGAGAGCAGTGACGAATCAAGTGAGCCATCAACCGCGGCTTCATCATCTTCGGATGATGAAGAGGTAATCTCTCCCGAATTAGATAAATGTTATAGAACAATAGCATGTTTAACTAATCTGCTTAAAAAATCCAAGGAAAAGGTGAAGTCCTTAAAAGTAGAAGTAGAACAGTTAAAAACCTCTAAGGATGAGGATATTGATGATTTACATGTTGAAGTCCTTGAGGATGAAAACAAGGCCTTGAAGAGTGAAGTTGAGAAACTCAAGAATCTTCTTGAGAAATTCTCAACTAGCTCCAAGACCTTGGACATGATCCTTAACGCTCAAAGAGCGGTTTAAACCAGGCTGGTATAGGGTACCGACCTAAAGAGCCTAGTTCTATCTCATTAATGTCTAGAACCCATGTTAGATCATCAAATGCCTCTAGGGTTCAAGGAATTAGAAAGAAAATGATCAAGGCATGGGTGCCTAAATCTTGCATTGTAGGTGCATTAGGTCCCAAGGTGTGGGTACCTAAATCATCCTTTTTTCGTGATGTGTAGGTATTGATTGAGGGGGAGTAGCTATCAACCTGGTTTGTTGATAGTGGATGCTCCAAACACATGACCGGGGATAGATCATTATTCACTACCCTACAAAGCAAAAGCAGAGGTAATGTATCATTTGGTAACAATGGTAGTCTTAAGGTTGTAGGAATAGGGACATTCAAATATCCGAATGTCTTATGATCAAGAATGTCCTTCTAGTCAAGGGGATGACTTTCAATCTCCTAAGTGTCAGTCAATTGTGTGATGCGGGATACACAATTGAATTTCATCCAAATCAATGTCTAGTTAGACATAATGACACACTTGACACGGTACTAGTAGGCACAAGAATACACAATATTTATCAAGTGGCTTTTAAAAGTGCTATTAATGCTTCTATTAAGTGTTTCATGTCGAAAGAAGAAGAGTCCTGGCTTTGGCACCGGAGGTTGGCTCATGTGTGTTGAGGCAATCTGTGGTCCGGAGTGACCAAGTGTTTTGATGTTTAGGCAAAGGGTTTAAGTTAGGTTTACCCTTGTTATCTCATATGTGTATGTTGAGTGTGCAGGTTGTACAGGTTACACATATTGACTTGACTGGACAACCTCGGTACGGTGAAGGGTGGCATGGAGACAAGCTGGAGGCTTGTGTGCACCCAAGGGACCTTGGAGAGTAGGGACGATGAGCAGATGGGCATGGACTTCGAGGCATGCGTGAAGGATGGCATGGAGGCAAGCTGGAAGCTTGCATGCATCCGAGGGACCGGAGCCGAAGATGAAGAGGGCGTGAAAGCGATAGTCGAGGCTGCGGATGAGGAGTCAATCGAGTCGTGAGGGTACGAGTGTTGTGTGATTGTACTCGGAAAATCCTAAGGTTTGAGTGCGGAGTGAAATGTACTCAGGAAGGGTAACCTTAGGTGGGTGAGTAGACCAGTCGACTGGCCTGGGGGCAGTCAACTGATGGAACTCACAAAAGGGTCTGGCCGGGGACCAATCAACTACCCTGGGGGCAGTCGACTAGTAGGTGGCTGGTGAGTTGGCTGAGAATTCGAACGTTGGGGTGCAACGGTCGAATTTCAGTGGCACCAGTCGACTGCCCTTGGGGGCAGTCGACTGGTAGTGAGGGTTTCAGCCCGAGTCCTATTTAAAGAAGACTTCGTGGTGACTGAGATCCTTGACGAAACTTGCTTGGGTAAAGTGAGTTAGTAGTCTATTATGCTCAGATTTTCAAAAAGTGTTGTGGTGAGGTTTCTCCACCCACAAGGAGCGACAAATCTAGCCGGAGGTTATCCGGGGCGTGATCCACCGACGGATTCTTGGATTAGTCACCCGTCTGGGGTGGATACCAAGTAAATCAGTTTGTTAGCATTGTCTATTATTGTTAGTTTTATTTTATTTATATTTCCGCTGCGCTAACAATCTTGTAGAGAAATTTGACAAAGTGCTATTCACCCCCCCTCTAGCAAACACAAGCGATCTATCAATTGGTATCAGAGCGAAGGACTGCTCTTGATCGGACTAACCGCCGAGAGAACACACGCTAGAGGAGAAGAAAGACATGGAAGATAAATTGGGGGAAGACATCTACACTCTACTGCCGTACGATCATCAAGATTTCAACTTTTGGAGGGCAAGGATCGAGACTTGGTTCGGGATGGAGTGGCATGTCGAATCGCGCTTGAACAGCCATATGAGATTCCAAAGGATAAGCACGGGAAGAGGCTTAGGCCTATATATTGGAGTCAAGAACAACAAGATCAAGAAAAAGCAAACAAGAAGGTAATTAGCATTTTGGTAAATATTTTGCCTAATAACATTTTGAGTTGTGTAGGTGAATATACTGTTGGATCGAGAGAAACGATAGAGGGAGGGCGAATATCGTTAAACGTTCGGATTAGAGTTAGAGAAATTACGCAGCGGAAGTAGTAAACACAAAACGCGAACACAAGATCGTTTACTTGGTTCGGAGTCGCGGTCGGCTCCTACTCCAAGGCCCACGGTCGTTGACCGTTTACTGCGGGCAATTCTATATGTGCGCAAAACCAGTTTACAAGATGTATTACAAGAATAGTGCAGAAAAACTTAAAAGTAGCTCTTCGTTACCGACATCCGGTGTAGATAGTATTTTCGGAGCAGAGGGACGTCATCGGCGCTTGTATCTCGAGTCGGGAGGTTTCCGGAGCAGAGCGCGGGAGTAGAAGAGTGTGATTGTGTTTGAAAACTTGATTGTTCAAAGCCTTGGAGTCGAGGGCCTTTTTATAGCCCCTGGGGGCACCCGGAACGTCGGGGGCGCCCCCCCCCCCCACGTGTCAACTGATCCGAGTTCCTCTCGGTCAGCTCTGATCCCTTCAAACTCGGGATCAAGCTTTGACGGGGGTGCCCGGGATGCTGGGGGCGCCTGGGTTGACCGGGTCGACTCTTATCCGTTGGCTTCTCGCTGGCTTCCGCTTCGTTAGCTTGAACTGGGGGCGCTCGGACCATCCGGGGCGCCCGGGAGCATGGGGGGAGCCCGGGAGCACGGGGGCGCCCCGCCCATAAGCTGTCGAAGCATTCTCTTTCTCTACTTCTTTTTGTATTTACCTTGGGGGCACCCTACTCAGCTTCTGCCTCACTCCTTTGAGGCTCTCTGAGCTGCAGACACTCGTTCCTTCGGTCCTGCATCCAGGGTTAGTCCAAAATAGCATAGAGCAATAATATGATAGATTTATACAGCCTTAGTTGTCTTGGTTCTGACTTTGGGTCTCCAAAATGGAGCCCTAGGTCGAACCGACGCCTACTATTCCCTCAACGGGGAACGCGTCCTCACCTACTCCTCTCGGGAGAATTTACCTGATGCCAACCGGCTCCTCCGGTTGGACTTTTGCCTAGCAGTCCTGCGCCAGGTCTTCAGTTCCAGGCAGTCCTTCGCCTGGTGCCCAGCAGTCCTTCACCAGGTCTTTGACTCCTAGCAGCCCTTTGCTAGGTACCCAGCTGCCCTTCGCTGGGTCTTCGGTTCCAGGCATCCCTTCGTCTGGTGCCTAGAAGTCCTTCGCTAGGTCTTCGATTCCAGGCAGTCCTTCGCCTGGTGCCTAGCAGTCCTTCGCTAGGACTTTTGTATCCTGGCATTCCTTCGCCAGGTGCCTAGCAGCCCTTCGCTAGGACTTTGTTTCCTGGCAGTCATTCGCCAGGTGCCTAGCAGCCCTTCGCTAGGACTTCTTTCTGCACACTCAAGTAACTTTGTTAGATCACCAATAATACTTAACTTTGAACCCTTTACCAATATCAAAACAAGGTTCGATATGTTGCTTCCTCCACCAACATATAGAGATGCACATGAATTATGGAATAAAGTCAAAGAATATCATGAAAATCCTACACGAATTCAAGAGTCCAAAGAAATCAATTCATTGGTTCAAGAAGTGGAAGAAGGAAGTGAGAGGTCATCCACCTCATCTAGAGAAGAAGAGGAGGCCTCCACATCATCCAAGGTTGAAGAGAAAGTCAACCTAGCCTCTACCTCCACCAAAGTCAAATCAAAAGAACATATCACATGCTTTGGTTGCCACGAAAAGGGGCACTACAAGGATAAGTGTCCTCTAGGTAAGAAAAAGGAGGTACTCTCTAAACCCGGGTCCATTCGATTTAAGTCTAACATGAATTGTAGGAATGGAGAAGCCCAAGAGAGGAAAATGAGGATTCGATGCTTCACATGTGGTGAGCTAGAGCACTACCACACCAAGTGCCCAAAGAGTGGAGAGCTCAAGAAAATGGAGCACTTGAGAAGATGGGAGAAGGAGGAAAGAAAGAAGCAAAGATCACATCAAGAGGGAACTTCAAGGGTAAGGGAGGTAATTCCTAATCCTATATTAAAATGTAATTCAATTTCAAGTTCCTCATTGTATTTTAAAAATAATGTTAATTATCCCTCCATGCATGCTAGTTTTAATGAAAAATGTTTAATGATGCATAATTTTGGATTTAGATATAATGATAAGAATAGGGTTAACAAGGTAGATCAACACCCTAGGAAATGCATGCATAATGATAGACCCAAGATCTTTAGACCTAAGAATCATGGCACTAATCCCGAAAAGGGAAGAAATGTGCCTAGGAAAATGGGTAGTTCTAGGAATGTCCAAAGTGGACATATGGACTCCAAGGTTAAAGGTCTAGAAAGGGAAAATCAAGCCTTGAGGGCAAGGTTTGATAAATTAGAAAAGATCCTAGAAAGATTCACAGTTGGATCAAAGGGTCTAGATATGGTGTTGGGTAGTTTAAACCCCAACTATGATAGATCGGGTTTGGGTTACCGGTCTAAGACCTCCAAGGCTAACAAAAAGAAGTATGCTGGGGAAGCATATAATCATGGCAAGAAGGAGAAGACCAAAAATGGCAAGGGAATGCCATTTGAGGGTAGAAGGAACAACTTAACCAAAGACAAGGTGTCTAAGGTTAAGAAGGTTCATTTTGTAGGTCAAGAGTCACCGGGGGCACACCGGTGTGGTCTAGTGTGGGTAGAATCACCAAGGGAGGTGGCTAGGGCTCAGAGCTCAAGGGGGAGCTCTAGGAGCCTTTGGGGTCCATGGTAAATGGATCTCAAGAGTTTCTCTCCTAGGAAATTAGGTGAATTATGCCAAAAGGGTTGGAAGACTTGGGTAAGTCTTAATCCTAGGTTTTGGCATATTAAAAAGGAAATTTAGGGAGAAAATGATGAAAATGAGGTTATAATTGATAAAATTAAGGTTTAATGGGCAAATACCATATAATTCAGTGCTAAAAATGTATCATGGCCAAGTATTAGAAGATATATCAAGGAAAGGCCACAATTAGGACTATCAAGGAAAGGCCACAATTAGGACTTTTGGGATGAGTTTAAATGATACATTTTAGAGAAAGTTGAGCTTCGTGCCAATCTTGGGATCCGGAGTACATTTGTTTGGAAACGTATTTTTTCCCAAGTGGACATTGTCCCCACAAATCTCCCCACGAAATTTCATAATTTTTAGAGATTTGTGGAATTAACTAGGCATTTCTAAAATTGGGCTGAAAACTTGAAAATCAGGTATCAGTCGACTGCCCGACTGATCCGAGTGAAATTCAGCCCATAAGCTCTCTGTAAGTCTTCGCAGTCGACTGCCCCAGGGGCAGTCGACTAATTCAGTAGGGTTAGAGAAAAATGACTATTGGATGATAGAATGTGATGTCTAAATCAAGATCTTTGATTATACTCTTTGAATAAAGGTTAGACTCATGGGTTAATGGTGATTTTATGAAATGAGGTCATATGGAAAATTCAAGGGAGATTAATAAGTGGATATTTATCCAGAATTAAGAAGATCAAAAGGGAAGACCTTCATCACATTTAGGAGATAAAAAGGAAGAATTGAGAACTATTATATATGTAAAATCAAGATGGATTGTTTTGGCAAACATAAGGATTCATGAATAGAATTGAAAGTTGATACGAAATTCCAAACCTTTAGGAAATTCGGTTTGTACCACAAGTCAAGCACGTTTATTGTTTTTCATGGAATCTTATTTTTCTAGGATAGGGTATATCCTAGTAAATGTGTTTGCAAACTCTTAGACTTTCTTAAGTGTTGATGAGTTCTTTTTGGCACTAGGGATAAGGTTGCTTAGGAGCAATTCTTTAATGGTGTCCAAGGGGAAAGAACTCAGGTGTTGGATTGGGTATAACTCAACATGGTGTTAGTGTGTTAAGTTGGGTAGAACTTAACCTTGGAAAATGAAAATTGGGAGAAGACATAGGTTAAGAGGGAGGTTGCCCTTGTTTGCCTTTATTTTCATAGGAAATTCTTGGGTTGTGTGTCCAACTTAGGAATGGTGATAGATATATGGGTGAATGTATTTTTCCAAGTAGGTATGGGTACCACAATGTTCTCCACAAAATTTTGAAATTTTTGGAGATTTGTGGAATTTCTGGCGCATTTCTGAATGTGACCTGAAAAACTGATATTCAGAGTATCAGTCGACTGCCCTGGGGGCAGTCGACTGCCCAGGGCTGATTTGTGTATCAGCAGCTTATTTGGTGTCCAAATGATTGAAAACAAGTGTATGGGGGGCTAGTACACTGTGTTAAGGATCATTGGGATTAAAAGATCCAATAATTGGGATATTGTCGGCATCTTTTTGATGATAGACAAAGGGGGAGAAGTGTTGGTTTAAGTTGGGAAACCAAACATTCCTTTGCTAGAAACCCTAGGTTTAGGAGGAACTGAGATTAAGGGGGAGCATGGCTGCTTCGTTCTTCACGTAAGGGGAACCTGGGAGAGGTTCTTAAAAAGCCTTTGTAAGTCCAATGTAGGGGAGCTTTGGAAAAGCTGTAAAAAGCCCGGTTTTGTTGAAAAGTCCTAACTTGGAGGGTTAGGTGTGGAAAAGTCCTAACTTGGGAAGTTAGGTGTGTGGGGTGCCTTGTGATAGGATCCATGTATGCATTGCATATGCATTTGTTTAACATGGTTTTTGCTATTGACTACTATCTTGTTTCCCTAACTTAAACGTATTGCCAAACATCAAAAAGGGGGAGATTGTTGAGGCAATCTATGGTCCGGAGTGACCAAGTGTTTTGATGTTTGGGCAAAGGGTTTAAGTTAGGTTTACCCTTGTTATCTCATACGTATATGTTGAGTGTGTAGGTTGTACAGGTTACACATATTGACTTGACTGGACAACCTCGGTACGGTGAAGGGTGGCATGGAGACAAGCTAGAGGCTTGTGTGCACCCGAGGGACCTTGGAGAGCAGGGACGATGAGCTGATGGGCACGGACTTCAAGGCAAGCTTGAAGGATGGCATGGAGGCAAGCTGGAGGCTTGCGTGCATCCGAGGGACGGGAGCCGAAGATGAAGAGGGTGTGAAGGCAATAGTCGAGGCTGCAGATGAGGAGTCAGTCGAGTCATGAGGGTATGAGTGCTATGTGATTGTACTCGGGAAAACCGTTGGTTCCCTCTTTGGCTTGAATCTGACTCCCTGGTATCCTTGAAAATTGTAAATTCTACTTATTTTCCCTGGGAATTACGTAACTTGGTACTTAAAATCAGGCTTATAATACGGAGTTACAGGGTCCAATTTACACATGTATGCAGAGAGGCAAATGCAGGTGCGGATTGCCTTGCAAATAAAGCTTTTCTCACTGCTGACAAAATTTGGGAGGCTGCAGGGCTAGATAAGGCTCTCTTTGGTATTTGTAAACTTGATAGGATTAACCTGCCATATATCAGATTCTCAAAGAAATCAGTTTAAGAAATTTTTTTGACAAGGGTGTTGCATTGCCAAAATGATTATGGATCCATGAATTGTACTGATGGAAGATTGATTTTTTGGGAAATGGATGGAGGTGGTTCTTTCCAAAATAGAGCAGGTTACTAGTCTTGATTGTGTTCTTCAGAGGGCTATTTCAGCTATTTTCTGTTGATATGCTGAGTTGAAGTTTGATAAAGCTGGTTTAGAGGTATTGTCTAAGTTTAGAGCCAGAGTCCTTTAGAATTAGAACCGCAGATGTGTTATTACTAGTTCTGTGTCAAGTTTGATGAATTTTGTACTCTGTTATTCTTTAGTTTGCCTGATGCTTTGGAGCTAATGATCAGTTTGTGCTGTCATGTTAGTTCAGGTGGAATTTAATCTCCAGAAACCAAGAAATTACTAATTGTTTTTAGATCAGAAGGCAAAAGTTTGGTACAGAGACCAAGCAATTGTGAAGATGCATACCAAGATACATCCTTTGCCATTAGCCACCTTAGATTATTTCAATTAGCAAGCTCTTTGCTTATGGTGGATCTCTGTTCCTGCTTTAAATGTTCAATGGACAGATTTGCTGCTGGAAAATTCTCAGCTGAGGTGCCAGATTCAGTGGATATCAGATATTCAGAGTGTTTGCTTTACAGAGGGTTTCCCAACTTTGTTTCAAAATTAGATTGCAAAATGAGTATCAAGATATATATTTCTTCTTATACTAGATTAGCTCTGATTTCATCTCTATGTCAAATGTGTGTCAAGATAGAGCTCTTCTGTTTCGATTTTCTGATTGCAAAACTGTTGTGGGGTGCCAAGACAGGTTTATCCTCAGATTCTTAGTTTTGGATTTATCTCAAAGACATGTGCCGAATTATTGCTGATTCTGACATATTTTGCTGCTCTTAGCTTATAATGGATACATGTTTCTGAACGGTAGAGTAAGTTGGGTTTGAAAAGATAAGACTTCTCTACGGTAGGCTGGGTTTCAGTTGATGCCTTGATTGCAAAGTGGATGGATGATTGAACCAGGCTGTTGTGATAATTTCCCTGTTACATTAGACAGTTTTGGTTTGATGTAAACTCAAAAATCAGGAAAACTAGTTGACAGAGGCTGATTGGCTGTGGAAGTTACAACTGGAATGCTAAAGGAAGTGGAATATTAAGTATTCAAAGTTGATGTTCTGTAAGGGTGACTAATTTTCTGTCTCAGCTTCAAATTGCAAAATGTGTGCCCAAGTTACGCACCTCACTGAATCAAAAGGTGCTAAGAATGCATTGGGATGAGGCGTGCCATAAAGGTGTATTTTTAGATATACTAATGATAGTCAGGAGATGGTGAATGAATCCACCTTTTTTATTCATCTAGTCCATAGCAAACGGCTGTGGTAAAGACATTTAAAATCCGTTGATGGTTGAGGCTTTGCCAAAAAGCCTAAGAGGGTGAATAGATCCACCATAGATCTGTCTAGTCCATGGTAACGGCTATGGTAAAGACTTGTCAAATCCGTTTTTGGCTGGTCACTTGCCTAAAGTGAACATCGGGTGTGATTGTTGGTTGATCTTTGGAGACAACATTGATGTGCTACTAGTGGAGACTATCTGAAGCTTTATTGCAAGGCTGGCGTTTCTCAATTTCGGTAGCGTTGTATTTCTCCCCAGGAGTTTGGATGGTACTTGGAAGCTAATATGCTGATCTAAGGCTAGGAGTGCATTTATAAGGATTTTAGCTGGGATTTTGTATAGATCCATTTAGAAAATCGTTTTGTTATAAGTTTACGTTACTTGTAAAAATCACTATGAGTCTGTTGTAATTCTGCATTAGAAGGTCAGGTTTGGTCCCCCTTCTAATACGGATCTCTTTCTTAGGAATAAAAATTTTCCTTTAAAAAAAAATCCTAGGGTTTGAGTGCGGAGTGAAATGTACTCAGGAAGGGTAACCTTAGGTGGGTGAGTAGACCAGTCGACTGGCCTGGGGGCAATCGACTGATGGAACTCACAGAAGGGTTCTGGCCGGGGACCAGTCGACTACCCTGGGGGCAGTCGACTGGTAGGTGGCTGGTGAGTTGGCTGAGAATTCGAACGTTGGGGTGCAACGGTCGAATTTTAGTGGCACCAGTCGACTGCCCTTGGGGGCAGTCGACTGGTAGCGAGAGTTTGAGCCCGAGTCCTATTTAAAGAGGACTTCGTGGTGGCTGAGATCCTTGACGAAACTCGCTTGGGTAAAGTGAGTTAGTAGTCTATTATGCTCAGATTTTCAAAAAGTGTTGTGGTGAGGTTTCTCCACCCACAAGGAGCTACAAATCTGGCCGGAGGTTATCCGGGATCCACCGACGGATTCTTGGATTAGTCACCCGTCCAGGGTAGATACCAAGTAAATCGGTTTGTTAGCATTGTCTATTATTGTTAGTTTTATTTTATTTGTATTTCCGCTGCGCTAACAATCTTGTAGAGAAATTCGACAAAATGCTATTCACCCCCCTCTAGCAACACAAGCGATCTATCAATGTGAACATGAAGAATATCCGAAAATTGGCCAACAAAGTGTTGGAGCAATCGGCCCCAAGATGGTCCGGAGTGACCATAGGTTTTGATGTTTGGGCAAAGGGTTTAAGTTAGATTTACCATTGTGTTCTTATATGTGTATGTTGAGTGTCCAGGTTGTACAGGTTACACATATGGACTTGACTGGACGGCCTCGGTATGGTGAAGGGTGGCATGGAGACAAGCTGGAGGCTTGTGTGCACCCGAGGGACCTTGGAGAGCAGGGACGATGAGCTAATGGGCGCGGACGTCGAGGCATGCGTGAAGGATGGCATGGAGGCAAGCTGGAGGCTTGCGTGCATCCGAGAGTCGGGAGCCGAAGATGAAGAGGGTGCAAAGGCAATAGTCGAGGCTGCGGGGGAGGAGTCAGTCAAGCGTGAGGGTACGAGTGTTGTGTAATTGTACTCGGGAAATCCTAGGGTTCGAGTGCAGAGTGGAATGTACTCGGGGAGTGTAACCCTAGGATCAGCAGGGTACCAGTCGACTGCCCTGGGGGCAGTCGACTGGTAGGTGGTTGGTGAGCTAGCAAATTCAAACGTTGGGGGTGTCAACGGTCGAATTTGGCTGGCACCAGTCGACTGCCCTGGGGGCAGTCGACTGGTAGCGAGAAATTAGCCCCGAGTCCTATTTAAAGAGGACTTCGTGGTGGCTGAGATTCTTGACGAGTTTGGTCTTGGTTAAGGGCCAAACAGTAGTCTTTGTGCTCAGAGGTTCTCAAGGTGTTGTGGTGAGGTTTCTCCACCCACAAGGAGCAACGAGAGCTAGCCGGAGGTTATCCGGGGAGTGATCCACCGACGGATTCTTGGATTAGTCACCCGGCCGGGGTGGATACCAAGTAAAAACGATAAGTGTTAGCATTGTTTTAATTCCTTTGCATATTATTTCCGCTGCGCTAACAATTCTGTGGAGATCCAAGATCCGAAAAAGTGCATTCACCCCCCCCCTCTGCATGCCTTAAACGATCCTTCAGTTGGTATCAGAGCAAAGGACCGCTCATGATTGGACTAACCGCCAAGAAGAGCAAAAGCTAGAGGGAATATCATGGAAGACAAATTCGGAGACAACATCTACACTCCGCCGGCCTACGACCATGAAGATTTCGGGTATTGGAAGTCACGGATGGAGACATGGTTCGGGATGGAGTGGGACATTCAAATCGCGCTTGAAGAGCCATATGAGATTCCAAAGGATAAGCACGGGAAGAGGCATAGGCCTAGGTATTGGAATCAAGAACAACAAGATCAAGCGAAAGCAAATGAAAAGGTAACTAGTATCTTAGTAAATCTTTTGCCTAACAAAATTTTGAGTGATGTAGGGGAATATCAAAATGCATATGAATTGTGGGATAAATTGAAAAGTTATCATGAGACTCCTACACAAACTCAAGAGCCTAAGGAGAAAAGCCCCATGAGTCAAGAAGATGAGAGAATTGAGTTATTCACATACTCAAGTGAAGAGGAAGAAGAGAGTGAGAGATCTTCAACCTCCTCAAGGGAAGAAGGGGAAGAGGTCACCACCTCAAGGATTGAGGGGGAGGAGAGACCCACTTCAATGTCGAATCAAGAGGAAGCATCCACTTCATCCAAGGTTGAAGAAGAAGCTTCCACCTCCACCAAAGCCAAATCAAAGGACCATATAACATGCTTTGGGTGCAATGAAAAGGGGCACTACAAGGACAAGTGCCCGAAAGGTAAAATGGAGGTAAAATCTAGACCCATTTCAATTCATTTAAATTCTAACAAGGGTTGTAGGATTGGGGAAGCCCGAGAGAAGAAGAAAAGAATTAGATGCTTCACGTGTAGTGAGCTATGGGCACTACCACACCAAGTGCCCAAGGAAGAAGGAGCTCAAGAAAATGGGACACTTGAGGAGATGGGAGAAAGAGCAAAGAAAGAAGAGGAGCTCACATCAAGGAGGAACTACAAGGGTAAGGGATGTAATCCCTAACCGTAGATTAGAATGCAATTCAAATATTAGTTCCTCTATGAATATCGAAAATAGTGTAAATCATTCATCCATGCATGCTAGGCTTAATGAAAACTGCTTAATTGTGCATAACCATGATTTTAGATATAATGATAGGACTAGGGTTAACAAGGTAGATCAAAACCCTAGAAAGGTCATGCATCATAAAAAATGAAAGATCTCTAGACCTAAGGATCAAGGCACTAATCCTAAGAAGGGAAGGAATATGCCTAGAAAGGAGGGTAGGTCTAGGAATGTTCAAAGTGAACCTATGGACTCTAAGGTTAAAGGTCTAGAAAGGGAAAATCAAGCCTTGAGGGCAAGGATTGATAAATTAGAGAAAACCCTAGAGAGATTCACGGTTGGATCTAAGGGTTTGGATATGGTGTTGGGTGGTCTAAACCGCACCAATGATAGATCGGGTCTAGGATACCGATCTAAGGTCTCACATGCCAAGGGAAAGAGATATGTTAGGATAGCATATGATTATGGCAAGGGGGAGTCCAAAAATGGCAAGGGGGTGCCATTTAAAGGAAAAAAGAAATGACTTAACCGAGGACAAGGTGTCTAAGGTTAAGAGGGTGGAGTTTGTAGGCCAAGAGTCACCGGAGGTACACCGGTGTGGCCTAGTTATGGTTGAGTCACCAAGGGAGGTGGCTAGGGCTAAGACCTCAAGGGGGAGCTCTAGGAACCTTTGGGATATATGGTGAATAGACCTTGGGGGGGTGCTCCTAGAGGTCTAAATGGACCATGGAGTGTGCCAAAAGAATTGGAGACGGACTTGAGTCTCAATTCTTGGGTTTTGGCACGGTGTTTTTGGGTTTCATGCATGGAAATACGACTTTGAGGTCATATTGCATGAAGATTGGTTTTTGATATGTAATTGCCATGTAAATCAATGCTAGGGACGCATTGTGGGTTAGCATGGGCAAAGACATCAAGAGAAAACCAAAACTAGGACTTTAGGTCAAGGTTCTATTGAACTTTTTAGCTAGTTTTGGGTTTTGTGTCAAACTTGGGAATGGTGATAGATACATTTTGGAATGTATTTTTCCCAAGTAGGTATGGGTACCACAAATGTCTCCACAAAATTTGGGAATTTTTGGAGATCTGTGGAATTTCTGGCGCATTTCTGAATTTCGTCAGAAAGGCTGAAATTCTGATTTTCAGAGTATCAGTCGACTGCCCTGGGGGCAGTCGACTGGTCAAGCCTGATTTTTGTATCAACAGCTAGGTATATGTCCAAATGATGCAAAACAAGTGTGTGGGAGGCTAGTGCACATTGTTTAGGGTCATTAGGGATTAAAAGAACCAATAATTGAGATATTATTGGGGTCTTTTTGATGTATGGCAAAGGGGGAGAAGTGTTGGGTTTAAGTAGGAAACTAAACACACCTTTGCTAAAAACCCTAGGTTTAGGGGAAGTTGAGATTAAGGGGGAGCATAGTTGCTCCATTCTCGGCATAAGGGGAACTTGGGAGAGGTTCTTAAAAAGCCTTTGTAAGTCCAATGTAGGGGGAGCTTGGTAGAAGCTTTAAAAAGCCCATTTTTGACTATTTTGTAGAAATTCCTAACTTAGAGGGTTAGGTGGTGGAAATTCCTAGCTTGGAGGGCTAGGTGTAGAAAATCCTAACTTGGATGGTTAGGTGTGGGATGCCTTGGGATAGGATCCATTGTTGTATTGCATATGCATCGTTTCTGCCATTGACTATTGTTTTGTTTTCCCTAACTTAAACGGATTGCCAAACATCAAAAAGGGGGAGATTGTTGGAGCAATCGGCCCCAAGATGGTCAGGAGTGACCATAGGTTTTGATGTTTGGGCAAAGGGTTTAAGTTAGGTTTACCATTGTGTTCTTATATGTGTATGTTGAGTGTGCAGGTTGTACAGGTTACACATATGGACTTGACTGGACGGCCTCGGTACGGTGAAGGGTGGCATGGAGACAAGCTGGTGGCTTGTGTGCACCCGAGGGACCTTAGAGAGCAGGGACGATGAGCTGATGGGCGCTGACTTCGTGGCATGCGTGAAGGATGGCATGGAGGCAAGCTGGAGGCTTGCGTGCATCCGAGGGACGGGAGCCGAAGACGAAGAGGGCGCGAAGGCAATAGTCGAGGTTACGAAGGAGGAGTCAGTCGAGTCATGAGGGTACGAGTGTTGTGTGATTATACTCAGGAAATCCTAGGGTTCGAGTGCGGAGTGGAATGTACTTGGGGAGTGTAACCCTAGGATCAGCAGGGTACCAGTCGACTGCCCTGGGGGCAGTCGACTGGTAGGTGGTTGGTGAGCTAGCAAATTCAAACGTTGGGGGTGTCAACGGTCGAATTTGGCTGGCACCAGTCGACTGCCCTGGGCGCAGTCGACTGGTAGCGAGAAATCAGCCCCGAGTCCTATTTAAAGAGGACTTCGTGGTGACTGAGATTCTTGACGAGTTTGGTCTTGGTTAAGGGCCAAAAAGTAGTCTTTGTGCTCAGAGGTTCTCAAGGTGTTGTGGTGAGGTTTCTCCACCCACAAGGAGCAACGAGAGCTAGCCGGAGGTTATCCGGGGAGTGATCCACCGACGGATTCTTGGATTAGTCACCCGGCCGGGGTGGATACCAAGTAAAAACGATAAGTGTTAGCATTGTTTTAATTCCTTTGCATAGTATTTCCGCTGCGCTAACAATTCTATAGAGATCCAAGATCCAAAAAAGTGCATTCACCCCCCCCCCTCTGCACGCCTTAAACGATCCTTCACAAAGGACTTGTATGAGGCTTACCAAACATCAAATATGAAAAGGAGAAGTTATGTGATGCATGTCAAATGGGTAAGCAAACAAAAGCATCTCACAAAGGTAAAAGCGTTGTAAGTACCTCTACCGCTTTAGATTTATTACATATGAATTTGTTTGATTGTAGTACTATAATCTCATTGAATGGTAGTAGGTATTGCTTTGTTATCATAGATGACTATACTAGATATACTTGGACTTATTTTCTAAAACATAAGGATCAAACCCTTGATATTTTTATTTCTTTTTGTAGAAGAATTGAGATTGAAAAATCTACAATAATTAAAACAATTAGGAGTGATCATGGAGGTGAATTTCAAAACCATAGGTTTTTAGAGTTTTGTCAAGAAAAAGGGTATAGACATGAGTTCTCTACTCCTAGAACACCACAGCAAAATGGTGTTGTAGAGAGAAAGAACCGAGTCTTACAAGAGGTTGCACGAAGCATGCTTAATGAGTACTCTTTACCGAGCTACTTATGGGCTGAAGCTGTAAACACAGCTTGCTATGTACAAAACCGAGTCCTCATTCATTGGTTCTTAGGGAAGACTCCACATGAACTTTAGTTTGGAAGACTGCCTACAGTTAAACATCTCCGGGTGTTTGGGTGTAAGATGTTTATTCTAAACACCAAGGATCATCTTGGGAAGTTCACAGCAGAAGCTGATGAAGGGATACTGGTCGGGTATTCCCTTGTCAGCAAAGCTTACCGAGTCTACAACAAGAAATCTAGGTCAGTTGAAGAATCTTCTGATGTCGTTTTTGAGGAGATCCCAAAAGCAATTGATCAATCAGAAGATGTAGAGGGAGTTCAATTCGAACTTAGAAAATTAGGTTTAAATGAAAGTCCAAGTGTTGGAAATATTGCGGATGAATCTGATGATGGTGAGCCTAAACGACATGAAGCTCAACCGGACCCTGAGTCAGAGCCTGTGTCTAGTGAAACCATCCAGGAAGCACCTTCAACACCAAGGTAAACTAGGTTAACCTCTAGTCATCCCCAATACCAAATTGTTGGAGATATCCATCATGGGGTTAGGACTAGGTCATTCTTTAGGAATGAGGCTAATGAGGTTGCCTTAATCTCTGAAATTGAACCTAGGAAAGTTGACGAGACATTGCATGATCCCGATTGGATCATTGCTATGCAAGATGAGTTAGGTCAATTTGAGAGAAGCTAGGTTTGGGATTTAGTTCCTAGACCTAAGAAGACCACAATTATTGGAACTAAATGAGTCTTCAAAAATAAATTGAACCATAGGGGAGACATCGTAAGAAACAAGGCACGCTTAGTAGCCAAGGGCTATAGTCAATTTGAAGGCCTTGATTACGATGAGACCTATGCTCCCGTGACACGATTGGAATACATTCGAATGATGGTAGCATTTACAGCACATAGAGGTTTCAAACTCTATCAAATGGATGTAAAATCGGCCTTCTTAAATGGCTTCATTAGAGAAGAGGTCTATGTTGAACAACCACCGGGGTTTAAAAATTTCGAATTTCCAAACCACGTGTTTAAGCTCAAGAAGGCACTTTATGGCCTAAAACAAGCACCTCGTGCTTAGTATGAGCGGTTGTCAACATTCTTAATTGAGAAAGGCTTCGTTAGAGGACAAATATACCCTACATTATTTCTACGTAGAGATGGTGACAATATCTTTGTAGCCCAAGTAAATGTCGATGACATAATTTGTGGCTCCAACAACAAGGGTTATTTGAATGAGTTTATTAGACACATGGAGAGTGAGTTTGAGATGAGTCTAGTGGGAGAATTGACGTTCTTCCTTGGACTTGAAATCAAACAAACTCGAGACGGAATCCATGTGCATCAATCCAAATATACTCAAGAGATGCTCAAAAAATTCAACATGAGTGACTCTAAGGAGGTAATCACTCCCATGGCGACTAACACACGATTAGACAATGATGAGAGTGGGAAGCCAGTCGATTTGACTCAATATAGGAGTATGATAGGTAGTTTGCTATACCTCACATCTAGTCACCCAGATATTCTTTTTGTTGTGGGTATGTGCGCTAAGTACCAAGTCGGTGCCAAGGAATCTCATTTAATTGCTGTTAAGAGAATTTTGAGATACCTTAAGGACACAATTGGAGTCGGTCTTTGGTACCCCCATACAGAGTCATTTGATTTGATTGGCTATACTGATTCCGACTATGCTGGGTGCAAATTGATCAGAAAAGCACAAGTAGGGGTTGCCAATTTTTAGGATCATCTTTAGTAAGTTGGTCAAGTCAGAAGCAACATTGTGTTGCTCTCTCCACGACCGAGGCAGAGTATATCGCCATGGGAGAAAGTGTATCACAATTGTTGTGGATGATACACACTCTAGAGGACTATGGATTGTCTTACAAGGGTGTACAAGTGTTGTGTGACAACATAAGCACAATAAACCTTACAAAGAATCCAGTCCACCATTCAAGGACCAAACACATTGAAGTGTGTCACCACTTCATTAGGGATCATGTTGCTAGAGGAGATATTATACTCTCACATGTGGAGTCAAAATCGAATCTAGCAGACATTTTCACTAAATCACTCCTTGAAAATGAATTTAATTTCTTAAGGAGGGAGTTAGGGATGTGTCGTGCACAATAGGATAATAAAAACCCTTCATGGTCATTTTTAATTGTTGGGCAACTTAGGGACATCTCACACAAACTATAAGGTGTAACAAAATATTTTTGATTGCTAGAAATGGGGTGAGATGTTAGGATCAACCAAATTACTCAAAATGTTCATGCATCCCTTGAGTAATGAGGTTGAAGAGACAAAAATCATCAATTTGACCAAGTATAGGGAAAACCAATGCATAATACATGTGTATTTGGTTCCAAGAACAATCTAAGGGTTAGGGAAAATCTGATCGGTCCATAGACCAATCAGGGTCACCTCACAAATCGTTTTGTTGAATCAGAACCTTATGTATCGAACCTGATCAGTCCACCGACCGATCAGGACTCACCCTGATCGGTCAAGGTGACCGATGTAACACCCCGAAATTTCCCATATGAAATATTAGGAAATATTATGAATTCATAAATTTGAAATATTATGGAATTCATGAAATAGTATCATGAAATATTATGAAATATTATGAATTCATAAATATGAAATATTATGGAATTCATGAAATAGTATCATGAAATATTATGAAATATCATGAATTCATAAATATGAAATATTATGGAATTCATGAAATAGTATCATGAAATATTATGAAATATCATGAATTCATAAATATGAAATATTATGGAATTCATGAAATATTATCATGAAATATTATGAAATATATGAATTCATGGAATATAATTAATATTATGAAATTTCATGATGGGCTTGGCTTAATGGGCTTGGATTGGTGCAAAACGTGATAAAAAGAAAATATAGAAGGGAGGAAGCAGGGATTGAACCTTAAACCTCCTAGTTGCACTAGCAATGTCTTAACCATTGCACCAAGCCATGTTTCTTGTTAGAGAATAAGGAACATGCTTGTTAAGTGAGTAAGAGTGAAGAGACATGTCTTTTCATGGGAAAAGTATAAATATGGGAAGTTGGAGTAACTTCCTTTTTCTTCTCTTCTTCTTCTTCCTTCTCCACCAAAACCACCACCTTCTTCTTCTCTTCTTCCATTTTCGAAACCAACCTCCTAGGGTTCTAACTCTAGGGCAATTACAAGGAGGAAAGCCAAGTGTCTTTACCTTCTACCAAGACCAAGGAGTCTTAGAGAAAAGTTGGAAGAAAAAGGTTTCACATACCCTTCAAGTGTAGGGTACCCTACGGTTTAAAGAAATTCCAGCGCAAGGATGTAAGTATCCCCTCGCCTGCAGTATAATGGTTATGTGTGATCCTTGTTATTTTTCTTGTATAAAATTTAGGGCTTTTCACCTATGAAAGTTTCGGCCCCCTCTTGAAGGGAGGCCTTGGTCACTTTTTATTACATGGAAAGATTCCTTGAAATTTAGGGTATGCTTATATGTTGTTTCCCTTCATGTTGTAATACCAAAAATTGGGATTTGCACCCTTATAAGTTTCGGCCATGCATGATAAAAATTAGGGTTTGGGGATTTTATGATTTTCTATAATGGATTCATGCTTAGGAATGTAGATCAAGTGTTTGAATATATGTTTGTATGAATATTTGATACTCCTACCCTATGAAACTAGGGTTAGGGTTTAGATGGGTTTCGGCCAAGACCTAGGAATTAGGGTTAGTGAGGATTGAATTATCACATAATGTATCCATGCTTAGTATATTGTATGATAGTGTATACAAGGTGTTGTATAGATAGTTGTGTGAATATTTCATTGCCAAAAATTGAACTTGCCCTATCATAGGACTTTCGGCCAAGGCATAGACTTTAGGGTTTGTGAAAATTAATTATCCTATGATATATGTTTATGGTTGGGGATAATCATATGTATATGTATGTGGTGTTAAATGGAAGGGTTGATATGTAAACCTTAAATTGTTAGCATGTTATGATATGTTTATGTATGAGGTGTTTGAATAAATGTATGTGTGAATGATTAATGCAAAAGTCCTGATATTTCCCTACTCTTGATGTTTCGGCCAACCCACTAGGACTAGGGTTTGTAAAGGTCAAACTACCCTATGATATATGTTTATGGTTGGGGATGATCATATGTATATGTATGTGGTGTTAAATGGAATGGTTGATAAGGAAACCTTAATTGTTAGCATGCTTTGATATGTTTATGTATGAGGTGTTTAAATGAGATGTCTGATTGAAATCTTAATTGATAGCATGCTACCACTTCCTACGATATGAGTATGACCTATGTGACCAAAGCTTGTCAGGTCTAAGGTAGGTTAAGTGGTTGAAATATGATGCATGATGAAGTATGTATGAACATGTATGGAATATGATATATGTATGAACAAGTATGAAATATGATGTATGTATAAACATGTATGAAATATGATGCATGTATGAACAAGTATGAAATATGATGTATGTATGGACATGCATGAAATATGATGTATGTATGAGCATGCCTTATAGCCCATGGGGCACACTTATGAAATTGCATGTGATATGTTAAAATGCTTGAAGGGATACTCAAATAGTATGGGATCAAGAGCACCCGAATGTGTGGTGTGTCCCTAGGGGATCAAGAGCACCCTTGAAGAGTGGTGTGTCCCATAAGAGTAAATATGGAGTATTCCTTAGCATATATGTAACAGCATGATAAGTATTTTACTTTTAAGTTGTGTACCCGACTCGGAAGGGGGTCGTTAAACAAATCCGGGGTGCATGTTAACGTGGCTCCGGTAGGACGGAAGGGTCCTGCTCTAATGACTTGGTGGCTCGCTACCCCAATTCATTAGGGAACGCGCAATAGTTTCCGCGCGATAGTTGGTACACAACAGGGCCCGATATGATATGGATGTATTTTTAAGTAATACCATTATGGAAATGTTTTGAAAACATTCTTTGAAAATATTTGTAATATGTGAAGAGTATGCTTGAGGTACTTGATACTGCATGTTAGAAACTTGGATGTTTAACATGCTTTGATGAACTCATTATGTGTACATGTTATGTTCTTTCGTACGGACTTTGCGAGTAGGACAGGATCCTTACTAAGCATTTATGCTTACTAGTTTATGTGTTGTCTTATGCTGCAGATAACACTTAAATGGAAGGAAGAGGCAGGAGGCTGAAGATGTGTGGGGTGGTGGCTCGGGAAGAAAGACTTTTTATATCTACTTTATTATGCTCATGTTCATGTTCCTTAACAAGGAATGTTAGTGACTAGGATTATATTATGGTGTGAAACAATATGTGAACCTATCATGTTATTTAATGTCACTTGATAATTTTTACAAGCATGCTTAGTACCTAGTTCTCTTAAGTCCTTGCATTGTTGTTATAATGTCATGTTAGAAGATAGAAAAAAAATATTACTATATGATTGAATGTACGTAACCCCGCCTTGAGGGTAGATATAAGGGCGGGCGTTACAACCGATCAGGGCTGTTTCTAATCGGTCAGCAGACCGATCAAGAGCTTAGGAATCGATTCTCAAAAGTCCTCTGATCAACCCCCTGCTCGGTCCACAGACCGATTAGGCCATCCTCCTAATCGGTCCACAAACTGATCAGGATCCTCTTGATCGGTCAGGCAGACTGATCAGGGGTTCCCCTGATCGGTCCGGTGATCGATCAGCAGCCTTCTGATCGATCAGGGAACTCCCCGATTGGTCCAAAAAGCCTTCTGATCGATCAACCATTCGATCTTTCGCATTAAAATTGGTTGGTGATCGGTCATGAACCCTATTAACTCTTAGAAAAGCCCTCATTTCCTCCAACCCTAGCCGTCGAACACTCCTTCCTGTGAGTTTCTTTTGCGCGAGTCTTCTCTGCATCTTCTTTCTTGCGCAACCTCTCTGAAGTGTTCTTCCAACCTCTTGTGCAACCTCTCTAAAGTTCTCTCTCGTGAGCTCTCCTCTCTGAAGTTCTCTCTTGCGAGCTCTCCTCTCTGAAGTTTTCTCTTGCGGGTTCTCTTCTCTACAAGTTCTCACTTGCGAGCTCTCTTCTCAGCAAGTTGCACTCTTGCGCGAGCTCTATGGTGTTCCTCTCAACCAACTGATACCTTTCATGGCACCCAAGTAAGATCGATTCTCGTTATTATAGTTTTTTTTCCTAATTGTTTTATACTTGTGTATTTTGGGGAACTAATCAATATTTTTATACTTGTGTCGTGCCCTTAAACCTAACCATGTTTGTGCCGTGACCTGCCATGATCTTCACTAATTAAACCATGTTTGTGCCATGACCTGCCATGATCTTCATTGATTAAACCATGTTTGTGTCGTGACCTTCACTCATCAAACCATTTCTGTGTCGTAACCTAATTCCCAACATTAGGAAATCTTCCAAGGGTAAGGCTTCTACTGAGGGAACTTCCAAGTCCAAACCACCTTCCATATCTCAACCCTCTACCAATCCTAGATTCCTCAGCGCATATTTTGAAAAAGCCTTTGAGAATTCCACTTTTAAACTTCTCCCTTGTCGAACGGTGGATAAATCATTTGTATATGAACACTGTCCTTCCTTAAGATAGGTTATCGAGTACTATAATCTGGAATCATTTCTTTTCCTTGAACGTGATATCAACATTGATTTAGTATCCGAATTTTATAATAATCTTTATCCCAATGCTGGCACTATTGGGTATTCTACCCGAGTGGCCAGGACAAACTTAGATTTTACTTACTCCAATTTCTCAGAGTATCTGGGCTTTCGTCGATCACCTAATATCTATCCCATATTCCCTACCATTCCAACCCCTTTACCAGTTCCATTCTTGGGAGTCACCTCGAATTCCATTTACGAGTATTTTTTTGGACACCCCATGGCGGATGGCCTTGATGAGCTAGCCCCTGATTTCCCCACTTTTGCTGCTCTTAGACTCTCCTCGGTTGATTATATTCTTTTCAAGATTATCACCAACTGTCTTCTGCCGATCACCTCAAAACCCTTATCAGAGATCCGTTCTTTTCACTATCTGATGCTCTATGGGATGCATCATCATCTGGACTTTGACATCATGTCGAGTATCTACGAGTCCATTCTCTACTATAAGGATCCCGGGTGTCATACCATTTATATGCCTTTTGGTCACATTATTACTGACTGGCTCCAGTCAGTCGGTATTGATGTGTCCAAGGGTAGGACCGTGCCGATGGTTCGGCAAGACTGCAAACTTGGGAGATGCGTGTTTTCCAAGTCTGGCATCATTGCCGATGCTCGGGGACTTAGGTGGAAGGATGGGAGGGGCTTGGGGAGCTTCCACGGGCACCACATGTTCAGGTACCCGCAGATCCAGCTGGACATCATGGTGTACCCGCTGCGGAGGAGGACTACTACGAGGCGGAGCCAGATCTCAGATGGCAGATCGCCGAGATCGAGCAGACGATGGACCACAGATTTCACATGTTGGAGCTCGGGCAGCAGGAGTTCCAGTCTAAGATACGTGCTGAGATTTCTAGGATGCGTGCTGATCAGCGAGATATGTTTGCCGAGCTGCGCGCTTGGATGGCTGGTCATCCGTCACCGCAGATATTTCCTGGCTTTCAGCCGTCTAGCACCACGACTCCAGGGAGCTTCCTGCCTATAGATGACATTGCGTTCGATCCGATGTAGTCTGATGACCCCCATGCTCCTGCTGATCATGATTGATTTCTTTGGCTGTATTCTGACTTGTGACCACTGTTTCATGACTATGTGTGACTGCCATTCTGGTGACTTTATTTGTTCTGGTGTTTGTTTTCATATGATGCATATGAGTATCTTGTCTTACTGTATTTATTTCATATGCTTTTCATATGCCTTTCACTTATCACTCTATGTTTTTTTGGGTTTTGGGGAGAGACCCTTAGTTAAGGGGGAGGTTTTGAAACTTAATAACCAGTCTACACCCTTTTCAGTGTTTGACAAAGGGGGAGAGAGTAGTTAGTTAAGTTTAGGGTTTATAACGAATTCAATTATTGTAGGGGGAGGACTCTGATTCCATTGCGATAATGACATTTGACTTCTAATTTACCTAAACTTAGAATCGGGTTGTCAAACAACAAAAAGGGGGAGATTGTTGATGTAGTCTGACCTGATTGTTGTTTTGGTGTTGACACTGATTTAACTTCAGGTGAGTAAGATAAGTTCGGATTAAGTCTTGGTCAGGGACTAAGCACGAATCTCGGTGAGTGAAGCCGGGTCCTAGCAAGTGAAGCTAGGTGACGGAAACCCCGGTGAGTGAAGCCGGTGTTGGGCCGGGTGCATGTTGACATGGATGCGGGTTCGTAATTTTAAAATTAATTACGTGCAGCGGAAGGTTTAGCATAAATAATTTCTCAAATTATTTAACCACACATCTAAGCATGTAATTTTATCTTGTGTAGACATGATCATATATTTAAAATTTTTTGCAGAAACATAAACTAATTTACGTATTACCTCGCGTAACTCGAAGGAAGGGATGAGATCCAACCGTAAGCATCCCTTAGAAGCTCTGCCTCTATTCGCGTCCACGCCGAGTGTCTTCGGGATGACTTCGCAAAGCCACGAGTTTCATGTTCTCGAGAACTACTAGATTCTCTGAGAACGTGACAAAAAAACCAAGAGAGAAGTCAGAAGACTAACCACAAAAGGATGACCAGAATCAAAATTCCGACGAAGCAAAAAAAGAGGCTTGCGGCAAAAAGATCCTTGCGGCAAACTCTAATTCCGGCAGCACCTTCTTCCGGCCAAGAGATGGTCAGAGCTTCCTTCTCCGGCAGCAGGTGGTGGTCGGCAGGGAAAAGGCAGGGGCGGCCGACTAGTACTCCTTCTTGGGGCAGGTTGGCGCACGGCAAGAAGGGGAGAAAAGAAGGAGAGAAAGAGAGGGAGAGAGCCTATGCCTTCATCTCTTCGATTATCACCTAAGCCTTGCCTTGGGTCCTTTATATAGTGGCCTCTCAACCATCAAGCCTCTCAAATATGGAATAACTTATTCCATCATGCCAAGTTTGATTTTATATCATGGTTAAAATCATATTTTAATTCATGATAAAAAAATCAATCAAGTCTCTTCTCTCCTATGGAATAAATTTCCTTATCATGGTAAATCAATCCATGATTGATTTTATAAAATAAACCAATCCATGGTTCATTTTAATTTCCATGAAAAATAAACCAAACCTTGGTTTATTCTATAAAAATTTATATCATCCATAATTTTATAAAACAAACCACACTTGGTTTATTTTATAAATTGAACCAAAAACTTGGTTCTCTCCCTTTGTTGTGGAGACCCTCTTTGGCCGGCCCATCCAAGCCAAGCCCCAATGAATTAAACTTATTTAATTCATCTATTAAGTCTTCAAAAGACTTAGTCATTTTACGCTTCCGATGCGTCTCTGAAAAATTCAGATTCGACTTATCGTTTGGCTAAACCAAACTTAATCTCTCTTGATTGGAAAATCCAATTTTTAACTCGTTTTAAATCCCTCGGATTACTCGTAGTGCGTGTGACTAAATAGGCTTTCGATTTATGTTGGCCGTCTATAATTAATCAATTATAGAACGATCATGAGTGGCACCTAGTAGTACATCATGATCCCCAATTAATCGAAAGATCAACAATTGACCTGAGAAACAATTCTGAAACCCTTCAGCAGCTATAATGAATCATGCCCCCCATTCCCTTCACCATCTTATACCCACTTGGTTCAGGACATGGTCTATGTGTGTCAGTCCCCACTAGGCTGACTACGTCACACCTAGCCCAAGTAACGTTTTCTCGTCTTACGGATTCTAATTACTCTCATGTATTTAAGAGATTCATACTCTGAACATGTCATGCTCTGGCCAGAGGCTTCGAGTAACAATCCGATGATAGGCCTCGGGTATATATCTCCTCGCAAGGAGTGGTGAATCCTTTGTAGGCTGTTCAAACATCTTCGGGCACTTCAGCTTATACCTAATCATCCTGGGTTCACACCTCCTTGGAGACGCTTGCTTAAGATGTCAAAGTATAAGTCTCCATGACCAAGATGACTTGAACACCGCAAGTCAAAGGAACATCGCACTTAAGCTGCAGTAAGAACTTCACTGACATATCTATATGTAGACTACCATATGAAGTTTTACAGCCAGTCACTCCAATGAACTAGTTCCCTTAACTAGCATTCATGTTTTTCTCCGGACATCTCAATGTCACCAGCCAGTGAGAATCAGCTGATTAGAGAATAATCCATGCTAGTCTCAACAGAATTGATAGTGTCCGTATTTATCAATTCATCGACTAGGGACAATTTCAATACTTCACAATTGCACATGTAGAGATAATCACTAGTTGTGAATTATCACAAATTCTCTCATGCTGTGAATTGTATTGCGGGCATTCAGTAAATGAGTTTAAGATCTCAATCAAATACACAAACATGTATACTCAAATAGTGAATATTCATTTTTTAGAATAAATGATTACAATCATAAGGCGATTGCCTTAGGACACTTCTCTCATATCACTAACAGTCAGGTCCTAGTGAGTGAAGCTAGGTGTTGGAAACCCCGGTGAGTGAAGCTGGGTCCTAGTGAGTGAAGCTAGGTGAAGGAAACCTTGGTGAGTGAAGCCAAGTCCTAGCGAGGGAAGCTAGGTGAAGAAAATCCTAGTGAGTGAAGTTAGGTTGGGCTAAGTCCCGGTGAGTGAAGCTGCGCATGAAGTCTTGGTCTGGGGGACTGAGCATTGAGTATACTGGTCGGAGAGGGCTCGGGAGCTTGTTCTCTATACCAAACTAAGTCAGAGAAGACAAGGGAGCCTGTTCTCTGAACTTAGGGTCGAAATGGTCAGAGCTGGATAGGTCTGGAGTCCGATCAGGGAGTTGGCATGAACTCCCTCCGTTGTGGATCGGTCTGGAGTCCGATCAGGAAGTTGGCACGAACTTCCTTGATAATGGATCGGTCTAGTGACCGATCCAGGGTGTCTGATCGGTCTGGTGAACGATCAGAGATAGATCAGAAGCATTCTGTGTGGTTTCTGATGGCTCCTGATCGGTCAGGAAGTGACCTGATCGGTCACTATGACCGATCAGGCCTTGAGCCTGATCAGTCTACCGACCGATCAGGTGGTTTGGCATGAGAGACCAGTTGTGGCCTGATCGGTCAGTGAACTGATCAGGCCGTGGCTGGATTCTTGAAGCTAAACCCTGAAGAAGTTCAGGATCGGTCTGGTGACCGATCCCTGATCACTGATCGGTCTATGAGACCGATCAGATCATTACTGGATCGATCAGGAAGTGACCTGATCGGTCAGAGGGGTAGCTAATCGGTCTGAGTGACCGATCAGCGCCTCAGAACTTTAATTTGAATCATTGTCAGACTTCCTGATCACTTCTGATTTCTGCTGATTTCTTTCTGATACATTTGATTTGCTTCGATAATACCTCTGATGAGTGTGCAGGTGATACAAAGATGATACAAACCAAGAAGGAGGGTCAATGGCGACTTTCACCGTGGCAGGTTTGTTTGTTTTCTGTTTCCAGGATTCAACGGCTTCTGGCGGGCTAGCGACTGACCTGAGCTCAGCTGAAGAGGTCTTCAGTGGACTGAGCGCTCTGTGGAGGTCAGTGGATCAGTGGTGACGAGGCTGTGGTCAGTGGGTGCAGACGCGCCTGGTGATGAGCAGAAGGGAAACTTAAGAGAAGGTTGGCGAAGCAAAGACAAGCAACTTTGCGAGTCGATTAGAAACCAAGTAGACAACGAGAACGAAGTGCTGAGTGAAGGTTCTTGCGTTAGGGTTGTGCTGTGTTATGTGTTGTACTCTGTGAAGTTTATCCTTCGCGCTTTCTGTGCCTATGCTTAAGGTTCCATCTGTAAGTTCCTTCTCGTAGTCTCCTGTACTCAACTTATACATTTCTGAGATCTGTGGAGAGGTTACTCCACCGAGAAGGAGTTTTGATTATCCGATTTCCGGGGCTTGATCTGCCGACGATCAAGGGATCGCCCACCTCAAGGGCAGGCCAAAGAGTAGGGGCAAGTTATTCCCGAACCTTGTAAACCTTCTGAGTTAGCGCTGGTTTGTTCTCTGTCTGTTTCTTTCTGTTCTGTGTTTTTGCTTCCGCTGCTAACCCTAAGTGCAAAAAGAAAAAGAAGCCAGTTTTTGTGGCTGGCTATTCACACCCCCCTCTCTAGCCATCCAAGATCCAATAAAGCTTGCACAAGGAGAAGGTCGAACGAGGATTCAGATGAGTCCAACTCTGGAAGGCTCGACAATTACCCAATAATCATCCACTAGCTAGTCGTTTACGAACGTTATGCTTTAGATAAGACTCAAGCCACGTATCAGGGCCCCCTCAAGCACTCGGGTACCCCTATAGTGCCACGTTAGCATTCGGATAGAATTGACCGAGGCTATAAATAGACCCCTAGAGCTCAGTTCCAAATCACTCATCAACTATAAATGATTTTCATTCTGTTTTTCATTGTTTTGCTGAGTTGTTCCACGTGTAAGAGGCTTCTTCACTGGAAGAAGTTTATTGAGGAGAATAGAGCCATATTCTGTCTTGGATTAGCAACCTCTCCAGTTGCAAACCAAGTAAAATCGAGCTGCCTCTTTCTTTTCAGTATTATTTTATTGTTGATGTTATTTGTTATTATTTTGAACTAATCAACATCTTTGTTTAAGATAAACAAAAAATAGTAATTCTTATTTTCAGGGGCAATTCACCCCCCACTCGCCTGTTGGTGCCGGAAGCACCATATCAAATCTTATTTTTATATAGGCAAAGAGTTCAAAGTTAAGTATTATTAGTGATCTAATGTGTTTCATTAAGTATACAAGAAAGTCCTAGTTTACCTAGGCACGAAGTCTTGACCTACAGGGTTGAGCACGAAGTCCTGGTCAAGGATTGGGCACAAAGTCCTGGGCCAGGCTGGGCATTGAAGACCTAACCGATGGTTGTGCACGAAGACCTAGTTCGAGGAATTGTGCACTGTAACGCCCCAAAATTTCATTTTTAGTTCATAAAGTCCTTGAAAGTAGTTAGAAATGGTTTAGAAATATTCTAGATATTTTTAGGGATTTTTAGAATATTTTTATGGAATTTTCCGAGTCCGTTTAGTATTTTTGGAAAAAGAAAAAGAAAAATAAAAAGAAAAAGAGGAAAAACGTTTAATGGGCAGCCGGGCGTTCGAACCCGCGACCACCCGGAAACCGGAAGCGAGCGAGACCAGCCAGGCTAGGGGTATCAAGCACAACAAGGGACGGAGAGAAGGGTATTTAAAGTATGGTTAGGTTGATCGGCCCATAAGTATAAATAGAAAATTTAAAGAGAGAAGTTGGATTTCTCTCAAACCCTTTCGGCCAACACCCTTGCGCCGACCCCTCTCCCTCTCCTCTCTTGTGCGCACGCCACACCAAGCCTAGAGGGCCGGCCAAGGCTTTCTTCCAAGAGATATTCCTATATTCGGGATCCCCGCGACGAGAGGAACGCGTAGGCGCGAAGAATTCGTCGAGATCTCAAGTTTCTTCCGAGCTCTAGACATTAATCTTGGTTGTAAGTCCAAGATATCAATGTAAGTACTGCTCACCTGCAGTAAGAGGCGGTTTTTCCGCGAGAATTTCCTTTAAAAGTTTTTAAAAGAGATATTTCCTTTTTGTTTCAGTTTTTGCATGTAATCTTAGTTCCTTATATGCTTGTATATGTTTGATAAGCACCCTATATGAGATTAGGGACCAAGAAAAGCTATGAGAAAAGAAAAGAGAAGATAAAGATAAGAAAAGAAAAGGCCAAGGCCTTAAGAAATCCCGAAAAGTCAAGACTTAGGGATTTTAGCACGCAAGGTGCTCCAGAAAATGCCAAGGCATTTACAGATAAGAAAGAAAAGAAAGAAAAGCTATTTTATTTTTCTAAGACCAGTACCCGGCGTCCAAGGGCGTCGTTAAAGAAATCCAGGTGTCCAATTCCAAGGTCTTGGCCCTGGTAGACCAAGGTCTGCTCTATTAGGATTGGTGGCTCGCTACCCCAACCTTTTAGGGAACGCGCATGAGATGGTACTTACGTCTTCAGTGGATCCAAGTGATTATTATTTTTAAGTATATGCTTTAGCAAAGTTTCCTAAAGTTTCAGAAAGTTTTCAAAAGTTAAAGAATAGCTAAAGTTTCAAGTTGAGCCAAGAAAAGTAAATTGAGATTTATTATTGCTTGAGTATGCATGTTTGAGCTATACATGTTCGTAGTTTTCTTTCAAGCATATTAGTATTCCATATGATGTTCAGTTTGATCTAGAAGCATGTTTGCATATTTCGAGTTTTTGTGAGCTAGATAGTACTTACTAAGCTTTTTGCTTACTAGTTGCATTTCCTCTTATTGCAGATAAAGGTAAAGGCAAGCAATTTTGAAGGAAGACGACGAGGCGGTGCTGAGTAGAGTGTGTGTGGTGGCTGATTATGGAGAGATCTTTGAGACGAGACAATTTAGTTATTTGAATTGCAATGTTTAAGTTTATTCAAATTTCAAGTTCTTGCTTATGGAGATTATAGAGTATTTGAGTTTTGGATAGTTTTACATGCTCAATTTCTTAGAGTAAAGATTCCATGTCATTTCATTTAGCATACATATCCTTATGATTGCATTGGATGAGTAGAAGTGTAAGTAGTTAGAGATATTGATACTTTGTTAGAGAAAAAGGTGTTTGTGCCAAGCTAGTATCATTTTCCTTTAAATCAAGTTTTTATTGCTTAAAAATGTTTAGAAAAGTTGCAATCACATTTCATAATGCATTAGCAAGGTTGTAGAACATGTATTTGGCGTTATGAATGCATAGGAGTCAAGATTGGTACAAACTCTATTGTTAAAGTTTATATAAACTTGTTTAGTTTATTTTCTTCCATAAAAGTCCTAAATTCAAGTTTATGGATTCGTTTGATTGGCTAAATTGTTTAGGAAACTGACATAGAGTATAGAAATGGTGTCGTAGTTTGATATGGCTCGACACTGAATGAATGGTGGACTTAAGAAGCAAGAGCCGAAAACCTGTAATTCTGATTACAGGCGTACCAGTCGACTGCTACGTCACCAGTCGACTGGTACGGGCAGTTTAAGTTGGGTGAGGCTTGATCAATAAGTATCAACTACGAGTTTTGAGAAGGAAAGTGTGATACGGTATCATGCATGACTACTTAAATTAGAATATCATTCTTAGATAGATTAAAAAGAAAAAAAAAGATTTCCGCAATTTTTAGTCGTGTACAGAGAGTTGAGAAGTAGAGAAAAGTAACGATCCGTCTAAGGTAGGAGAAGGCGGGTCGCTACAGTTGGTATCAGAGCAGTTCCCATTCTCCAGCATCACACACACATCAGCATCAACCTTGCCGTCTTCAAGTAAGAAAGCTTTAAGTTTCAGTTTTTCCATTGCTCCTTTATTTAATTGCAGTATAGAGAAATGCTTAAGTACTACTCACATGTGCATAGAACAAGGAAGCATGTTTAATCCCTTAGTATCACGGAATCATGTTTAATCCCTAGAATGGATATCAGATTTCTAAGTAAGAAGATAAGTTTATACCTAGAGATGTAATAGTGATTTCTTGTTCCCTTATGCATTATTAGATGGCAAGAAGAGGCCGAGCTCCTAATGCTAATAACAGAACTCCAGTTCAAGATAACAGTGAGCCTGGCACAGAACAGCCAAACCTGATGGCAGTCATTGCTCAAATGCAAGCCAGATTACAGAACAACAGAAGACCATCGCCACACTGATGGCGAATCAGCACCCAGTGCCCCCTACACCACCCACAGCAGGAGTGGGAACTCCAGTGGTGACTGAAGTTCCACCCGTCACACAGGAGACCCCTGCCGTGAACCGAAGACAAGAAGCATACCTCGTCCAGTGGCAGAGGCTGAAACCAGAAAGCTTCTCAGGCACGACTGAGCCCTGGGATGCCCAGGCTTGGTTCAAGACTTTAGAGAGCACGATGGAGCTTCTTGACTGGCCAGAGGTTGAGAAGGTCAAATGTGCCTCCTTCTGCCTAACTGGAGATGCTCGTATGTGGTGGGAGCGAGTCAAGAGTAAGAAGATAGTCAACCAGATGAGCTGGGCAGATTTTGAGCACGAGTTCTATGAGGAATTCTTCCACATGAAGGTTACCAACAAGCACTTCGAGGACTTCATGGAGTTCAGACAGGGTAGCCTACCAGTGGGAGAAGCAGTTGCAAAGTTCAACAGACTAGCTCGCCTCTGCCCAGAGCTAGTCAGCACAGAGAAGGAGCGAGTCAGACTGATGCTTCGCATGCTGAACCCGAGATAGCACTCAACGTGAACAGCGGGATGCACCGACCCCAGACCAGCGAGGAGTTGGTCAGTAGTGCCTAATCTCAGAGCACTACCTGAATAGCATCAAGGCACAGCAAGCACAGCAGAAGCCAGTCCTGATTGAGAACAAGACAATAGGAGGCCAGAAGCCTCAGCCAAATAGCCAGAACTGGAAGAACAAGAACCACAAAAGGAAGCAGTGGCCTGGCAGCCAGAAAGGAAAACCAGAGAATAAGCAAGCTAGGTATCCACCTTGTCCTAAGTGTGGGAGGAACCATCCAGGACATGCCTTTGGGTGTAACTGGATGCTATGCATGTGGACAAGAGGGACACAGATCCAAAGACTGCCCAAACAAGTTCAAGGTACTTCCTCAGCAGTCCGTACAGTATGGAGGCCAGCCTCAGTTACATTACATGCCTACTATACTGGAGGGACCTCAGATCAGTCAAGGAGGGTTGGAAGCAGCACCAGTTCCAACCAATGCCAGAGTCTTTTCCCTCACGAAGGAAGAAGCTGCCAGCGCCTCCACGGTCGTTACAGGTCAAATAGTTATTTTTCAGCATTTAGCTACTACACTGTTTGACACTGGGGCGACCCATTCTTTCGTATCAGTACCTTTTGCTAGTAAGTTACAGGTGCCTATAGAGAGTTGGGAGTCCAGATTCCTGACAACTCTCCCTTCAGGGGAAATCATGGAGTCCACCCAGAGGCTTCGGGCTGTGCCAATCAAGATTTCAGACCGAGAGCTATATGTCGATCTGATAGTCCTTGCGATGCAGGACTTCGACATCATACTGGGCATGGATTTCCTCAGTAAGTACAGCGCTTCAGTGGACTGCCGTAGAAGGAAGGTGGTTTTCAGCCCAGAAGGGAAACCACCATTCGAGTTTCAAGGAGCCCCAAGGAGGAAGACTCAGAAATTTCTCTCAGCCTTGGCAGCCCACCAGATGCTAGAGCAAGGGTGTGCTGGTTTTCTTGCACACATAGTGGAATCAGAAGCAAAAGAAGAACTCAAGCAGGAGGATGTACGGGTAGTCTGCGAATATCCAGAAGTGTTCCCAGAAGAATTACCTGGACTACCTCCCAACCGAGAAGTGGAATTCGAGATCGAGCTAGTGCCCGGTACCGGTCCGGTCTCGAAGGCCCCATATCGTATGTCTCCAGCAGAGTTGAAGGAATTACAAGAGCAACTCCAGGAGCTACTAGACAAGGGCTTCATTCGCCCGAGTCATTCACCCTGGGGAGCTCCTGTACTTTTCGTCAAGAAGAAGGATGGGTCTATGCGTCTGTGCATAGACTACAGAGCTCTGAACAAGGTGACCATCAAGAACAAGTACCCCCTTCCTAGAATAGATGATTTATTTGATCAACTCAAAGGGGCTACAGTGTTCTCGAAGATAGATCTGCGTTCTGGGTATCATCAGCTGAAGGTTAAAGAAAGTGACATTCCCAGGACGGCCTTCAGGACAAGATACGGCCACTACGAATTTGTAGTAATGCCTTTTGGAGTAACCAATGCTCCAGCAGTCTTCATGGAGCTGATGAACCACATCTTCAGGGAGTATCTCGATAAATTCGTCATTGTATTTATTGATGATATTCTCATATACTCACAGACTCCAGAGGACCATGCTACACACTTGAGGATAGTGCTGCAGATCCTTCAGCAGGAGAAGCTCTATGCAAAATTCTCAAAGTGTGAGTTTTGGCTAGATCAGGTGACCTTCCTAGGTCACATTGTATCCAAAGAAGGCATTCAAGTTGATCCAGCCAAGATAGAAGCAGTCAGCAACTGGTGTAGACCCAAGAATGCCAGTGAGATCAGAAGCTTCTTAGGCCTGGCAGGATATTACAGAAAATTTGTGGAGGACTTTTCCAGGATAGCCTCTCCACTCACAGCCTTGACCAGAAAGAACAAGAAGTTTGAATGGTCAGATAAATGCGAGCACAGTTTTCTAGAGCTGAAGAAGAGACTGACCAGTGCTCCCATCCTGACTGTTCCAGAGAGTGACAAGGCCTTTGACATCTACAGTGATGCATCCAAGATGGGCCTTGGAGCTGTCCTCATGCAAGATGGTAAAGTAATAGCATATGCCTCCAGACAGCTCAAGGACTATGAGAAGAATTACCCTACCCACGACCTTGAGCTAGCAGCTGTGGTTTTTGCACTGAAGCTTTGGAGACACTACCTGTATGGAGTGCAGTGCAGGATCTTCACAGACCATCAGAGTTTGAAGTACTTCTTCACTCAGAAGGACCTGAATATGAGGCAGCGCAGGTGGCTAGAGTTGGTCAAAGATTATGACTGTGAAATCCTCTACCACCCAGGTAAAGCTAATAAAGTGGCAGATGCACTGAGCAGAAAATCCTGTGCAGCACTGATGTCCCTTTCATCACTGTCTCTACCACTTCAGAAGGAAATAAAGGATTTTGGAGTCGAGGTAATAATTGGGCAACTTTCTGCATTGACTCTAGAGTCAACCTTGCTTGTGGATATACAAAGAAAGCAAAGTCAAGACTCGAAATCCAGAAGATCAAGCAGGGGATCCAAGAGGC
>JAGFNQ010003598.1:0-127879 GCA_024364735.1 Boesenbergia rotunda | reverse complement strand
GTATCAGAGAGTTGAGAAGACGATCCGTCTAAGGTAGGAGAAGGCGGGTCGCTACAGTTGGTATCAGAGCAGTTCCCATTCTCCAGCATCACACACACATCAGCATCAACCTTGCCGTCTTCAAGTAAGAAAGCTTTAAGTTTCAGTTTTTCCATTGCTCCTTTATTTAATTGCAGTATAGAGAAATGCTTAAGTACTACTCACATGTGCATAGAACAAGGAAGCATGTTTAATCCCTTAGTATCACGGAATCATGTTTAATCCCTAGAATGGATATCAGATTTCTAAGTAAGAAGATAAGTTTATACCTAGAGATGTAATAGTGATTTCTTGTTCCCTTATGCATTATTAGATGGCAAGAAGAGGCCGAGCTCCTAATGCTAATAACAGAACTCCAGTTCAAGATAACAGTGAGCCTGGCACAGAACAGCCAAACTTGATGGCAGTCATTGCTCAAATGCAAGCCCAGATTACAGAACAACAGAAGACCATCGCCACACTGATGGCGAATCAGCACCCAGTGCCCCCTACACCACCCACAGCAGGAGTGGGAACTCCAGTGGTGACTGAAGTTCCACCCGTCACACAGGAGACCCTTGCCGTGAACCGAAGACAAGAAGCATACCTCGTCCAGTGGCAGAGGCTGAAACCAGAAAGCTTCTCAGGCACGACTGAGCCCTGGGATGCCCAGGCTTGGTTCAAGACTTTAGAGAGCACGATGGAGCTTCTTGACTGGCCAGAGGTTGAGAAGGTCAAATGTGCCTCCTTCTGCCTAACTGGAGATGCTCGTATGTGGTGGGAGCGAGTCAAGAGTAAGAAGATAGTCAACCAGATGAGCTGGGCAGATTTTGAGCACGAGTTCTATGAGGAATTTTCCACATGAAGGTTACCAACAAGCACTTCGAGGACTTCATGGAGTTCAGACAGGGTAGCCTACCAGTGGGAGAAGCAGTCGCAAAGTTCAACAGACTAGCTCGCCTCTGCCCAGAGCTAGTCAGCACAGAGAAGGAGCGAGTCAGACTGATGCTCCGCATGCTGAACCCTGAGATAGCACTCAACGTGAACAGCGGGATGCACCGACCCCAGACCAGCGAGGAGTTGGTCAGTAGTGCTCTAATCTCAGAGCACTACCTGAATAGCATCAAGGCACAGCAAGCACAGCAGAAGCCAGTCCTGATTGAGAACAAGACAATAGGAGGCCAGAAGCCTCAGCCAAATAGCCAGAACTGGAAGAACAAGAACCACAAAAGGAAGCAGTGGCCTGGCAGCCAGAAAGGAAAACCAGAGAATAAGCAAGCTAGGTATCCACCTTGTCCTAAGTGTGGGAGGAACCATCCAGGACATGCCTTTGGGTGTAACTGGATGCTATTCATGTGGACAAGAGGGACACAGATCCAAAGACTGCCCAAACAAGTTCAAGGTACTTCCTCAGCAGTCCGTACAGTATGGAGGCCAGCCTCAGTTACATTACATGCCTACTATACTGGAGGGACCTCAGATCAGTCAAGGAGGGTTGGAAGCAGCACCAGTTCCAACCAATGCCAGAGTCTTTTCCCTCACGAAGGAAGAAGCTGCCAGCGCCTCCACGGTCGTAACAGGTCAAATAGTTATTTTTCAGCATTTAGCTACTACACTGTTTGACACTGGGGCGACCCATTCTTTCGTATCAGTACCTTTTGCTAGTAAGTTACAGGTGCCTACAGAGAGTTGGGAGTCTAGATTCCTGACAACTCTCCCTTCAGGGGAAATCATGGAGTCCACCCAGAGGCTCCGGGCTGTGCCAATCAAGATTTCAGACCGAGAGCTATATGTCGATCTGATAGTCCTTGCGATGCAGGACTTCGACATCATACTGGGCATGGATTTCCTCAGTAAGTACAACGCTTCAGTGGACTGCCGTAGAAGGAAGGTGGTTTTCAGCCCAGAAGGAGAACCACCATTCGATTTCAAGGAGCCTCAAGGAGGAAGACTCAGAAATTTCTCTCAGCCTTGGCAGCCCACCAGATGCTAGAGCAAGGGTGTGCTGGTTTTCTTGCACACATAGTGGAATCAGAAGCAAAGGAAGAACTCAAGCAGGAGGAGTACGGGTAGTCTGCGAATATCCAGAAGTGTTCCCAGAAGAATTACCTGGACTACCTCCCAACCGAGAAGTGGAATTCGAGATCGAGCTAGTGCCCGGTACCGGTCCGGTCTCGAAGGCCCCATATCGTATGTCTCCAGCAGAGTTGAAGGAATTACAAGAGCAACTCCAGGAGCTACTAGACAAGGGCTTCATTCGCCCGAGTCATTCACCCTGGGGAGCTCCTGTACTTTTCGTCAAGAAGAAGGATGGGTCTATGCGTCTGTGCATAGACTACAGAGCTCTGAACAAGGTGACCATCAAGAACAAGTACCCCCTTCCTAGAATAGATGATTTATTTGATCAACTCAAAGGGGCTACAGTGTTCTCGAAGATAGACCTGCGTTCTGGGTATCATCAGCTAAAGGTTAAAGAAAGTGACATCCCCAGGACGGCCTTCAGGACAAGATACGGCCACTACGAATTTGTAGTAATGCCTTTTGGAGTAACCAATGCTCCAGCAGTCTTCATGGAGCTGATGAACCACATCTTCAGGGAGTATCTCGATAAATTCGTCATTGTATTTATTGATGATATTCTCATATACTCACAGACTCCAGAGGACCATGCTACACACTTGAGGATAGTGCTGCAGATCCTTCAGCAGGAGAAGCTCTATGCAAAATTCTCAAAGTGTGAGTTTTGGCTAGATCAGGTGACCTTCCTAGGTCACATTGTATCCAAAGAAGGCATTCAAGTTGATCCAGCCAAGATAGAAGCAGTCAGCAACTGGTGTAGACCCAAGAATGCCAGTGAGATCAGAAGCTTCTTAGGCCTGGCAGGATATTACAGAAAATTTGTGGAGGATTTTCCAGGATAGCCTCTCCACTCACAGCCTTGACCAGAAAGAACAAGAAGTTTGAATGGTCAGATAAATGCGAGCACAGTTTTCTAGAGCTGAAGAAGAGACTGACCAGTGCTCCCATCCTGACTGTTCCAGAGAGTGACAAGGCCTTTGACATCTACAGTGATGCATCCAAGATGGGCCTTGGAGCTGTCCTCATGCAAGATGGTAAAGTAATAGCATATGCCTCCAGACAGCTCAAGGACTATGAGAAGAATTACCCTACCCACGACCTTGAGCTAGCAGCTGTGGTTTTTGCACTGAAGCTTTGGAGACACTACCTGTATGGAGTGCAGTGCAGAATCTTCACAGACCATCAGAGTTTGAAGTACTTCTTCACTCAGAAGGACCTGAATATGAGGCAGCGCAGGTGGCTAGAGTTGGTCAAAGATTATGACTGTGAAATCCTCTACCACCCAGGTAAAGCTAATAAAGTGGCAGATGCACTGAGCAGAAAATCCTGTGCAGCACTGATGTCCCTTTCATCACTGTCTCTACCACTTCAGAAGGAAATAAAGGATTTTGGAGTCGAGGTAATAATTGGGCAACTTTCTGCATTGACTCTAGAGTCAACCTTGCTTGTGGATATACAAAGAAAGCAAAGTCAAGACTCGGAAATCCAGAAGATCAAGCAGGGGATCCAAGAGGCAGAAAATTCAGAGTTTCGAGTATCAGATAGTGGCATCCTCTATTTTGGAGACCGCCTTTGCGTCCCCAATGATGAGGAACTAAGAAAGAATATTTTAGAAGAAGCCCACAGTACCCCGTACTCTATGCATCCTGGTTCTACCAAGATGTACCAAGATTTAAGAAAGGTTCTGGTGGTCTGGACTCAAGCGAGACGTGGCCAGATATATCAGTACCTGCTTGACCTGCCAGAGGGTCAAAGCAGAGCACCAGAGACCAGGAGGAGTTCTACAGCCTCTTCCCATTCCAGAGTGGAAGTGGGAAGAAATATCCATGGACTTTATCACAGGTCTTCCAAGAACCACCCATGGACATGATGCAATTTGGGTGATAGTGGACAGATTGACCAAGTCTGCCCACTTCCTAGCCATCAAGTTATCGCATTCGGTAGAGCAGTTAGCACAGCTGTACGTGAGAGAAGTAATCAGGCTTCACGGAGTTCCGAAGTCGATCGTGTCTGACAGAGATGGGCGATTCACCTCCCATTTTTGGAAGTGTGTTCAGGACGCCCTAGGCACCAGACTTCAGTTCAGCACAGCTTTCCATCCCCAGACAGATGGACAAACAGAGAGAGTAAATCAGATTTTAGAAGACATGCTCAGGGCTTGTGCATTGGACTTTAAAGGTAGTTGGTGCAAATTTCTGTGCTTAGCTGAGTTTGCCTACAACAATAGCTATCAGGCCACCATCAGGATGGCACCTTATGAGGCATTGTATGGCAGGAAATGCAGATCACCCATATGTTGGCAAGAAGCGGGTGAGAAGAAAGAGATGGAGTCAGGATTAGGCAGCCAGACTGAGCTTATAGATGAGACCGCTCAGGCTATCCAGACGATCCGCCAGAGGATTGAGACTGCCCAGAGTAGACAGAAAAGTTATGCTGACACACGCCGTAGGCCACTTGAATTCCAAGTCGGAGATTCAGTATTTCTCAAAGTCGCTCCCATGAAGGGAGTGGTGAGATTTGGCAAGAAGGGCAAGCTAAGTCCTCGCTACATAGGACCCTACAAGATCATAAAGAGGGTTGGTAAGGTAGCATATGAGCTGGACCTACCAGAGGATATGTCAGCTATCCACAGTACCTTTCATGTCTCTATGCTGAAGAAGTGTATTCACGACCCTAGCCAAGTGATTCAGCCTCAGTCAGTACAGATCCAAGAAGATCTTAGTTATGAGAGCAGACCGACACAGATAGTGGACAAAGCAGTTAAGAGATTAAGAAACAAAGAAGTGCCACTAGTGAAGGTCATCTGGCAGAATCAAAAGCACGAAGAGGCTACTTGGGAACGTGAGGACAGCATGAGAGAGAGATATCCAGAATTATTCTAAGTTCGAGGACGAACTTTTCATAAGGTATGGGGGATTGTAACGCCCCAAAATTTCCATTTTTAGTTCATAAAGTCCTTGAAAGTAGTTAGAAATGGTTTAGAAATATTCTAGATATTTTTAGGGATTTTTAGAATATTTTTATGGAATTTTCCGAGTCCGTTTAGTATTTTTGGAAAAAGAAAAAGAAAAATAAAAAGAAAAAGAGGAAAAACGTTTAATGGGCAGCCGGGCGTTCGAACCCGCGACCACCCGGAAACCGGAAGCGAGCGAGACCAGCCAGGCTAGGGGTATCAAGCACAACAAGGGACGGAGAGAAGGGTATTTAAAGTATGGTTAGGTTGATCGGCCCATAAGTATAAATAGAAAATTTAAAGAGAGAAGTTGGGATTTCTCTCAAACCCTTTCGGCCAACACCCTTGCGCCGACCCCTCTCCCTCTCCTCTCTTGTGCGCACGCCACACCAAGCCTAGAGGGCCGGCCAAGGCTTTCTTCCAAGAGATATTCCTATATTCGGGATCCCCGCGACGAGAGGAACGCGTAGGCGCGAAGAATTCGTCGAGATCTCAAGTTTCTTCCGAGCTCTAGACATTAATCTTGGTTGTAAGTCCAAGATATCAATGTAAGTACTGCTCACCTGCAGTAAGAGGCGGTTTTTCCGCGAGAATTTCCTTTAAAAGTTTTTAAAAGAGATATTTCCTTTTTGTTTCAGTTTTTGCATGTAATCTTAGTTCCTTATATGCTTGTATATGTTTGATAAGCACCCTATATGAGATTAGGGACCAAGAAAAGCTATGAGAAAAGAAAAGAGAAGATAAAGATAAGAAAAGAAAAGGCCAAGGCCTTAAGAAATCCCGAAAAGTCAAGACTTAGGGATTTTAGCACGCAAGGTGCTCCAGAAAATGCCAAGGCATTTACAGATAAGAAAGAAAAGAAAGAAAAGCTATTTTATTTTTCTAAGACCAGTACCCGGCGTCCAAGGGCGTCGTTAAAGAAATCCAGGTGTCCAATTCCAAGGTCTTGGCCCTGGTAGACCAAGGTCTGCTCTATTAGGATTGGTGGCTCGCTACCCCAACCTTTTAGGGAACGCGCATGAGATGGTACTTACGTCTTCAGTGGATCCAAGTGATTATTATTTTTAAGTATATGCTTTAGCAAAGTTTCCTAAAGTTTCAGAAAGTTTTCAAAAGTTAAAGAATAGCTAAAGTTTCAAGTTGAGCCAAGAAAAGTAAATTGAGATTTATTATTGCTTGAGTATGCATGTTTGAGCTATACATGTTCGTAGTTTTCTTTCAAGCATATTAGTATCTCATATGATGTTCAGTTTGATCTAGAAGCATGTTTGCATATTTCGAGTTTTTGTGAGCTAGATAGTACTTACTAAGCTTTTTGCTTACTAGTTGCATTTCCTCTTATTGCAGATAAAGGTAAAGGCAAGCAATTTTGAAGGAAGACGACGAGGCGGTGCTGAGTAGAGTGTGTGTGGTGGCTGATTATGGAGAGATCTTTGAGACGAGACAATTTAGTTATTTGAATTGCAATGTTTAAGTTTATTCAAATTTCAAGTTCTTGCTTATGGAGATTATAGAGTATTTGAGTTTTGGATAGTTTTACATGCTCAATTTCTTAGAGTAAAGATTCCATGTCATTTCATTTAGCATACATATCCTTATGATTGCATTGGATGAGTAGAAGTGTAAGTAGTTAGAGATATTGATACTTTGTTAGAGAAAAAGGTGTTTGTGCCAAGATAGTATCAATTTCCCTTTGAATCAAGTTCTTATTGCTTAAAAATGTTTAGAAAAGTTGCAATCACATTTCATAATGCATTAGCAAGGTTGTAGAACATGTATTTGGCGTTATGAATGCATAGGAGTCAAGATTGGTACAAACTCTATTGTTAAAGTTTATATAAACTTGTTTAGTTTATTTTCTTCCATAAAAGTCCTAAATTCAAGTTTATGGATTCGTTTGATTGGCTAAATTGTTTAGGAAACTGACATAGAGTATAGAAATGGTGTCGTAGTTTGATATGGCTCGACACTGAATGAATGGTGGACTTAAGAAGCAAGAGCCGAAAACCTGTAATTCTGATTACAGGCGTACCAGTCGACTGCTACGTCACCAGTCGACTGGTACGGGCAGTTTAAGTTGGGTGAGGCTTGATCAATAAGTATCAACTACGAGTTTTGAGAAGGAAAGTGTGATACGGTATCATGCATGACTACTTAAATTAGAATATCATTCTTAGATAGATTAAAAAGAAAAAAAAAGATTTCCGCAATTTTTAGTCGTGTACAGAGAGTTGAGAAGTAGAGAAAAGTAACGATCCATCTAAGGTAGGAGAAGGCGGGTCGCTACATGCACGAAGTCCTGGCTGAGGGCTGGGCACCAAAGACCTGACTGAGGGTTGGGCACGAAGACCTGGTTTGAGGAATTGGGTAGGAAGACCTAGTTCGAGGAATTAGGTATGAAGACCTAGTCGACGACTGGGCACGAAGACCTGATCTAGAAGATCGGGCAGGAGAATTAGTCGAGCGAGGATTATGGACAGAAGTAGAGACATGTTGAGGTACGAACATCTCAAGATCCGAAAGTCTCGAAGGCCGAGCAAAAGTCTAACCGGAGGAGCCGGTTGACAAAAGGTAACTTCTCCAGAGTGGAGTAGATGAGGACGTGTTCCCCGGAAGAGGGAATAGTAGGCATTGGTTTAACCTAGGATTTTATTTGAAATCCTAAGTCAGAACCAAACAGCTCTAGCTATCATTCATGCATGCATTTACTTTATTATATTGTGTCCTTAGACTAACCTTGGTTGCAGGCTAAAGGAATCAGCTGCTACGATCAAGGGCACTTAAGAGGGCTCAGGCGCCCGAGAACCCAGGCACCTAAAAGGACTCAGGCGCCCTAGATGGGTTTTCTCAACAGGTGGCAAAGCTGAGTTGGCAGTCACTGGTTGGACGCTCTATGCTAGCTCCCAGGTGCCTCGTTGTTCCCAAGTGTCCCAGTGCTCCCAGGCGCCCAAGAATAGGATAAAGGTTGGCCGAGTCTGCAGATAAGGACGCGGCTGATCTGGTGACGTGGAGGGCGCCCCTATAGCCACTCAGGCCCCCGAGATCAAGCATAAAAGCGGTTTCACCCCCTTTCTTCCAGACATCAATTCAAGCTCTCAAAATCTCAACGATAAAACTTTGGTGCTCGAGTTCTCTGCGCCCAAGCATTTAAGATCGATGGCATGCCACTTCTGCAATGAAATTCCTTCTTTTAGTGTCGATGGTATACTTTCTATTTTTCTGTACTTAATCATAACTCTTGTACTTTATTCACGAATTATAGTATTGCCCAACGAAAATAATTAAGGAACGTGGGCCTTAGAATAGGAGCTGTTATAGACTCCGAACCAAGTAAAAAAATAAGATGTTAGCTGTGTTTGACTTATTTATTTCTGCTGCGTTAAATCTGATTCATCTGGAAAATCATTATCGATATTCACCCCCCCCCTTCTATCGATCACATCGATCCCACATTACCGACCTTCAATCACCGTCAATTGGTATCAGAGTCAAAACGCTCCAGAAGGACTAACCGCCATCTGAAGCAACTATCAAAATGGTTGGACCGGTCATCTATCCGCCATAGTTCGAGGGGGAGTTCGCGAGTTGGAAGCACAAGATGCAGGTTTTCTTTAAAACTGACTTTGATTTGCTTTTAATTATGAAAAATGGTTTTGTCGCTCCCAAAGACGCCGATGACAAACCCAAAGACGAAAGCTTGTGGACAAAGAAGGAACAAGCTGACTTTGTGGCGAACGAGAAAACAGAATACCATCTGACTGTACTACGTGCATAAGAAGCCAACTGAATTGGGAACTACCAATCTACAAAGGAACTTTGGGAAAAGTTCCTTGAACTTCATGAAGATGCCTTAGAAGCCAAACTATCAAAAAGAGATCTACTTCGGAATCAACTCAACAACCTCCAACTAGAATAAGGAGAGTCAGTAGCTCAACTACACGCTAAACTCAAGGAGCTAATGACAGAACTCAACAACCTCGGAGAGTCAGTAAGCAATCAGGATGCGCAAAAGTACACATTGAACGTCTTCCCAAGGATCCCGAACTAGACTTCGATAATCGACGCCTACTATATCTCTAAGGATCTTGAGGTAAGTACCATAAAGTAACTTTTTTCGACTTTAGAACTTCACAAATCTGGATATGCAGGAAAAAGCAAAATGGACAACATCGCCCTAAACACGAGAAGGATCCAACATGAAGAGGAATCTTCAAAAAATGAAGAAAACGCAGCGTATATGGTAAGAAAGTTGTCTAAATATTTTACAATTAAAAAATTTAATAAAGTGCAAGGTAAGAAACAAAGAAAAATTTGCTGCTACAATTACAACGAAGAAGGACACGTGAAAGAAAACTGCCCCAAATAGAAGAACAAAAGAAAATGGTCAACAAAGGCAAAATTCCACAATCTAAAGGCGACATGGGATGAGTCATCATTAGATGATTCAAATCTCGAGGAACATGCTGAATTTGCACTAATGGATTCACACCAGGAAGATGAGAGCATCGATGAAGGGGGAGCCACGTCAGAAGATAGCAACGATGAAGGGAGAGCATCGGACTTCAGAAATAATATGGTAAGTGAGGTATGCCTTCTACCTTCTGACCGATTATATTTTGGTATTAAGCTAATGACAAAATCCATGTGTAAATTAAAAAATAAAAAAGTAGAATTAAAATAAAAATTATCTTCTTCATGCCCATTAGAAATGTATGATAAGTTAAAATGTGAAAATGAAAATTTGAAAGTTCAAATTAAAAAATTATAAAATAACTATGCATATTCAAATTATTTTCGAAATTCAAAAATTAGATATTATGGTAAACTTAATTGGTATCTTAAATTTCACAAAGGCCAATTTGAAAAAATTCCTAAGACTTATGTTCTATCTAAATTTTTGGTTAATCCAATAGGAAAGAACTTATATTGGGTCCTTAAATCTGTCTTAAACTATTGAGTTTTTTTTAGATATTTTTTTGTAATTAATTCTTGATCTAATTAATAACTTTTTAAAAAATTATTTTAAGATTTTTTAATAATAGAAATTGCTTTCTTCTATCCATAGAAAATTTTTTGAAATTTTTAATAGATAAACAGATTTATTATGATTTTTCGTTCAAAAATATATTTTTAAATTTTAAAAAAAAATTAATTTTATCGAATTCGATTGTTTAGGATCTGGAGATTATCTTCTAAGCCTTGAAAAAAAAATTTAAAATTTTTTGATGTCGAAAACAAATTTTAAATTTATTTTTCCAAATTATCAACATTAAATTAAAATTTTGATTTTCAAAATGTTAAAAAATTATTTTCTCTTTAACAATTTTTTTGGAGATAAGTCTATCAAAATTTTGACTTAAATAAAAATTTGATTAATTTTTGAATAAGAATGATTTTTTGAATTAGTTTTCTAAAATTATACTTTATATTTTTAAAAATTAATTTTTCATCAAAATTTGAAAAATTGAATTTTCTAGATACTAATTATTCTGTTAAAAATCTTATCCAAAGGTTTTGAAAATTTTTAGTAGTGGATTAATTTTGTTATAAATTCTTGTAAGTATTCCCCTTAACATATTTTTTTATGTGATCAATGGGGGAGACATATGATTAAGTTAAGAGGTAGGCTTAATTTCAAAACTTTTGCTACATTCACTGTCATATATTTATTCCTGTTTTTTATGCTTGTTTACCCTAACTTAACTCGGGTTAATGTACATCAAAAAGGGAGAGATTGTAAATACTTCAGGTTGATTCTGATGTTATCAACCGAGTTAAGTTAGATCTTGTTGGTTTTTAATCCCTGTGTCTAAGTGTGCATGAGCTTAGAAGCATAGGAAGTCGAGCGGAAGACACAGTGGTCGAGAAGGATGGCATGGGAAGGGAGCCAATGGGCTGGGTGCGTTCGAGGGACGCAGAGGTCTGTGAAAGAGTACGCCGGTGGAGCGAGAAGAACGTGTGCGACGTCCGAGGGACGAGAAGCTGAGAGGAAGCTCACTCAAGGAGAAGGCCAGAGGAGGGTTCGGGTGAGCCCAACTCTAGAAGGTCCAAAAATCATCTAAGAAGACCCGCTGGAGACTGGTCGGCAAGTTACTGACCAAAAGTCACTCGGGCGCCCCTATGCATAGGGGCGCTCAAGCTCTCGGGCGCCCATATACATAGGGGTCCCGGAGCACTCGGGTGCCCCTATGCATACAAGCGCCCGAGAGCCAATAATCATCCACCAGCTAGCCATTTGTGAATGTTGCGCTTTCGATAACTCTCAAGTCAAGTGTCAGGTGCCCTCAAGAACTCGGATGCCCCTATAGTGCCACGTCGACATTTGAATAGAATTGACCGAGGCTATAAATAGGCCCCCAAAGCTCAGTTCCAAATCACTCATCAACTGTAAACGATTTTAATTATGTTTTTCATTATTTTTCTGAGTTGTTCAACGTGTAAGAGGCTTCTCCACCCCAAGGAGTTTATTCAAGAGAATTGAGCCATATTCTGCCTTAGATTAGCAACCTCCCCGGTTGCAAACCAAGTAAAATCCAACTGGCTCTTTCTTTTTAGTATTATTTTATTTTTGATGTTATTTGTTATTATTTTGAACTAATCAACATCTTCGTTTAAAATAAACAAAAGATAGTAATTTTTATTTTCGGGGGCAATTCACCCCCCTCTTACCGAGCTTCGATCACCATCATTTAGTTTAATTAGTTGTTACATATATATGTAGCTATTTGTTTATGTGTAGTTCAGCTGCTTTTAGTAATCGATATAAATAGTTAAACTATCTCCTCGATACAGAACTTTGACTTTGGACTCGCACGGTTGATCGTGGAAGATTGTTTCTGATACACACTACATTTCGAGGCGAGTATTTCTTGCTTGATTCTTTACCTCCGTTTATAAATGCATGGTTATTCTATTATCTGAGTAGGTTTGTTTACATTAGCTCTATTTTGCTTGTTTTCCTGCTTTATACTTTTTTTGTGCTTGACCTTTGAGTTATAATCAAAATTGTCAGTTATACAGTCTCAACTCTTGATTTTTATTCTAAAAAGTATCGCTTATATACGTGTACTGTAGTTCTATCATGTAACATATCTAGGATTTGGTTGACATTAGATATATCCTACCTAGTAGATTAGTTGCATGTTTATTTATTATGGTGTTGGTTGGATACTTGTGTCACTTATTGATTATATAACAATTAGCCTAATTGATTGAGTTTATATACATTGGTATCATGCACCATGTTATATTGTTGCATGTTGGCGGTTGTTGGCTTCCTTATGGTTATATTGTTGCATGTTGGCAGTTGTTGGATTCCTTGTGGTTAAGCCATCATCAGTCATATAGTGGTCTGCTCACTCAACCACTCGAGGTAGTAATAGTTGTCATAGTGCGAGAGGTCGTCCTGTTGCGCTTCACTCAACCACTCAAGGTTGGTGGTAATTGTTGGAGTTGGAGTCAGCAGTGACACCCCTCCATTGTTTACAAGGCTAGGTAAACCCATGGGGATAGAGGTTATACTCCTCCTTGTTCTTGGGGTTTAGAGGTACACTCCCCCCTTGTTCCTGGATTAAAGGTACACTCCTCCTGGGATCTTTGGTATAGAGTGGTTGTCCTCCCCTTTTTTGGGGTTCGAGATAGAGGTTTTTCTCTCAGGGATTGAGGTTTTTCTCCCAGCATCCTGTCCACTCAGCTACTCAGAGGAGATGGTTGTGATAGTGCGTACAGTTGTCACAACTCTTGCCCAGTTTGCCACGCTGATGTGATGTCTGTAAGTACCCTGGGTAGTTTTGATGTGATCAACCAAGTCAAGTTAGGTCCTGGTTGTATTTGATCCTTGTGTCTAAGTGTGTAGGAGCTTAGAAGCATAGGAAGTTGAGCGAAAGATGCAGCAGACAAGAAGAATGGCACGGGAAGGGAGTCGGCGAGCTTAGTGTATTAGAGGGACGTAAACACTATGAATGAGTACACCGGTGGACGAGAATGACATGCGTAATGTCCGAGGGATGAGAAGCCGAGGAGGAAATCCATTCGAGAAGAAGGCCAGAGTCAGGTTTGGGTGAGCCTAACTCTAGTTGGTTAGAAATCACCCAAGCAGACAGAAGATGAAAAAGTCAACACGAGAGTTGACTTTGACCAAAATGTCAACTGAGGCGCCTCAGATGCCTTCGGAGGCATCTCAGTCCATCAAGCTTATCTCTACGTAAAATCAAAACTGAGGTGCCTCAGTTTGAAAATGAGACCCCTTTGGTCGGAATTGAGGCACCTCAGATCACAACTGAGGCATCTCAGGTCCACGTCGGCACAACGGTAACTTCAATTTTCAGGCTATAAATAGCCCATAGAGCTAGGAAGAAAACACAACAACTGTATTCAATTTTCCTACTCTTTATGTGAGCTATTTAGAGTCTGTAAGAGGCTTCTCCACTTACAACGAAGGAGTTCTTATTAGTGGAGCTTTTCAACGCCTTGGATTAACAACCGCTTTGGTTGCAACCAAGTAATTCTAGTATCTCTTACTATTTTCTTAATTATTATTCATGTTTACTTTAACTACTAGGCCAATCTGAATCTTTGCTGAGATTTGTGCAAAACTAATAGAGTTTATTTGTAGGACTACTCACCCCCCTCTAGCCGGTCTGCATGGGACCTACAAGTGGTATCAAAGCTCAACCGCTTCAGGAGGAGTAACCGCCACCTAAAACAAGAAGACGATGGTCGAAACTAGTATTCATTTGCCAAAGTTCGAGGAGGCGATATGGAAGCGAAAAATGGAGGTATTCTTTAGAATCGATTTTGAAATTTTATTAATAATAAAACATAATTTTGAAGTGCTCATAGACTAGAACTACAAGATAAAAAAATCTGCATCTTTAGAGCAAAAAGCAACAGTCAGACTCTGTAACCAACGCCAAGGTAAAGTTCCACCTGCTGGTAGTATTACCACCTCAAGTAGTCAACCGCGTCAGTAGCTATCACTGGACAAAAGAACTCTGAGAGAAGTTTTTGGAGCTTCATTAAGACACATCGAAGGTGAAGCTAGCACGATTCAGAACCAGCTAACCAACCTTCGTATGGAAGAAGGAGAGATGGTGACTCAACTACACGCGAAGATCAAGGAGCTAATCACCGAACTCACGAATCTTGGAGAATCATAACTAACCAAGACTCATTAAGGTATGCTTTGAACACCTTTCCAAGAACTCCAGAATGGACGTCGATAGTCAACTCCTATTTCATTTTCAAAGACCTCAAGATATGTACTCTAGAAAGATTTTTAACCTTCGAGCTTCACGAATCTCGATGTGTAGGAAGAAAAAGTAAGGTGGACAATATCACCCTAAATACAAGGAGGATCGAACCAAATTCAGTCTTCGGTTGACAAAGAGAAAACAACATATGTGGTAAGAAAATTAAATAAGATATTTAAATCTAATAAATTTTCCAAGATATAAGACAAGAAATCCTCTCCAATAAAGAGGCAAGTCAGATACTACCATTATGATGAAAAAGGTCACATCAAATAGCACTGTCTAAAATTAAAGAACAAAAAGAAGGAGAAAGAAAACAAATCCAAGCACAAGAACTTGAAAGCCACGTGAGATGATTCATCATCAGATGAATTCGAGATCGAAGCCTACACTGGACTTGCACTTATGGCAAGCCATCAAGAGGAGGACAACGAACCAACCACCTCCGACATGAGCATCAATGAAGGGGGAGATTCGATAGAAGAAAGCAGCGATGAAGGAGGAGTGATGAGTTATAAGCCCACAATCAAGTGTCACGATGAGCCTCAAATTTGAATTTATAAATTGAAAACTCTTAGCTCACAAATCTAAGTGTAGTATAGGGGTCTCAAGTCGTATTTTTCCAAGGACTAGTTAAGGATGCTTAGTTCAAGCTTGAATTCGTCGTTTGATGTTTTGGGTTTTCAAATAAGATGGGGGTTTGTTTGCGATAATGGATGAAATAACAGTTTAAAACAAAATAAACACAGCTAATGCAGAATTTAATTCGAAATTGAGGAAACTACACTTAACCTATTTGACAACTGAGTAATTAAATTCAAAACTATGGAATTGAAGTTCAAGAACTAATATCAAGGCAGGAAAACATAAAATCTGTAGCTAAGTTACAGAAATGAAATTGAATTCACGTACTAAAAATTGAATGCAGGAAAAAGGATTGAAATGTAGCTGAAACACTTCCTGATCGGTCAACAGACCGATCAGATGCTTGCCTGATCGGTCAACAGACCGATCAGATGCTTACCTGATCGATCGAACAGACCGATCAGATACTGAAAGCGAACTGATACAAACTGAAACAGAAATAAGGAAATGAGAATTCAAAAATGGAAGTTACAGAAAATTGACATCAGATCCTTCCCTTAATCCAAGATCCTTCTTGTCGTCACACAAGAACTAGCTAGAAACCCTCTAGCTCAACAAATCAGCAGAGAATTAACTTCCGTGAGTAGTTTACCTGCAGCTTGGTTACTCGATCTGAAAACCTCCTCCGATCTCTTCCTCCTTGATGATTTGGATAGCGATTGTGGCTCAGGAACCCTCAGAACACTTCAGAGAACCCCTCCGAATGCTCTGATAGCTCCGATCGATGAAGACGATCAAACATGGATCAATCGGATGAAGCAAGCCTCGGCGAAACCCTCACCTGAGCTTCTAGAGATGAGATTGAATTGCAAACTTCTCGGGAAATTGATCTTGATGATTCGAAACCTTGAAACAAGTTTGGATCGGATGTGGTCACACACGATCAGAGAAGAAAATAGAGAAGAAAACGAAGAACAGTAAGAAACTACGCGACCATGAGCTCAGGAGAGGGAATTCCTGATTTAATTCATCCCATTTAAAATTGAACGGTTGTGATCATCTTCACTTCATCCAACGGTCAGATCATCTCGGATTGGAATCAAACTCTTCAGATCTCCATCAATGGTTAGGATCTTCTTCTCCTTAGCTTGGATCGATCAGATCTGCAACGAATGGCTCGGATTGCCTTGATTTTTGAATGGATGACTTAGACTCCTCTCGAGCTTGATCCAACGGCTAGATGACTCCTGATTTGGACCAAAACTTCAGATCTTGATTTGTGGTCTTGATTAACTCTACCATGATCTTGGATTGGTCAGAAGATGATAGATGGCTCAGATCTTCCCGTTTCTTGATTGGACGACCCACATTTATCCATCTCTTGATCCTCTTGATTGAAGCCAAGTCTTAGCTCAAGTTTGATTCAATCTGATCTAGGTCCATGATCATTCGAAGCCTACAAAATTATATTTAAATTTTAATGCCAAAATATCTCAAATATGGAAAGAATTGCATCCAAAGCTAAAATAGCAATAACTCATGGAACCTAGTGTAAATACAAGATTAAGCATGTAAAAAGTGATCAAAACATGGATTTGAGAGCCTAAATTGATTAACAAAATAGTAATTATCAAGGAGCATCCAGTTTCATACACGTAGATATAGTAAATGAGGTATGCAAACTTCGTCTTAACAAACTGCATTCATGTATCAGATCCTTGCTTGAGTCTTTATGTAAATTGAGAACAAAAAATATAGATTTGAAAAAGAAGTAAGCAAATGCATGTCCATTAGATCTGTTTGACAGTTTAAAAGGTGAAAATGAAAAATTAAAGACATAGATAGCAAAATTAGAAAATAACTATGCATATGGTAGTTCAATTTTTTTTAAAGTCAAAAATTAAATTTTTTGGAGGACTAAATTAGTATTTGAGGAACCATAAGGGCCACATTATAAAACTACCCATGAATTACTTTTCACATAAGTTTTTGATTAATCCTATTGGTAGAAATTGATATTGGATTAAAAAATCAATTTTAAACTATTAACTATTTTCTTATTTTGTCTGTGAAATTTCTGCTTATTAGAAAAATCAAAATCGACAAGTAATTCTTAGATTTGATTGATTTTCAAGTTTTTCTATGGTGAACTATAACTTTATCTACTCACTAAAATTTATCCAAAATTTTTGAAGTGTTAGATGAATTTTTGTGAATTCCTTTCAAAAATTAACTTTTTAATACTTATAAAAATATTTTTGAAAATTCTAATTTTTTTAGGATTGAGAATTTTTTTTTCAAAAGTACAAATCAAATTTTAAAAAACTTTTCCAAAATTTATCAAGTTTTTCAATGTTTTTTTGGACTTCGAAGTATCTACTCAATATTCCATACTTCTAAATTGAGAAAAATACATTTTGGGTAACAAACTTGATACTAAATTGATGATCCTAAATTGTTTTGTTTTTTTCCCTTAGAAAGTTTTTTATTAACCTATTGTTTTTCACCCAGTGTTTGATGTGATGGGGAAGAGTTATATGGATTAAGTTAAGTGGGAGGGGAATTGAAATCTAGAGAGTTATGTGGATTTGTTTTATTGTTTTTATAAACTAGTTGTTATTTTCTTGTTTGTGTTTACTTACCCAATCTTAACTTGGATTGATGCACATCAAAAAGGGAAAGATTGTAAGTACCTCGGGGTAATTTTGATGTGATCAGCCAAGTCAAATTAGGTCCTACTTGTGTTTGATCCCTGTGTCTCAATGTGTAGGAGCTTAGAAGTATAAAAAGTTGAGTAAAAGACACAGCAGACGAGAAAGATGACACGGGAAGAGAGCTGACGAGCTCAGTGCATTTGATAGACATGAAGACTACTAAAGAATACACTGGTGGATGAGAAGGGCGTGCACAATGTCCGAGTGACAAAAAGTCGAGAAGGAAGCCCATTCAAGAAGAAGGCTATAATCGGGTTCAGGTGAGCCTAACTCTGGTTGGCTGGAAATCACCCAAGTGGATGGAGAATAAAAAAGTCAACATGAGAGTTGACTTTGACCAAAAGGACAACTGAGGCGCATTAGATGCCTTTTAAGGTGCCTTGGTCCATCAAACTGATCTCTGCACAAAAGCAGAACTAAGGCATCTCAGTTTGAACTCAAGGCGTCTCACATCATAACTAAGGCGCCTTCGGTCGAAACTGAGGCTCCTCAGATCAACACTCATCAATAATTTGTCGTTGGAGTCATGGATAAAATTTTATCCAACTTGTAACGCCCGCCTTTTTCCCACACCTTACGGTGTGGTGAGAAGGGCGTCATTACGCTTAACATACATGTACGTATAAAATATCTTAATGCAGCGGAATAATTTTTTTTCTTCTATATATACTTTTAACCATGCAACTAATACATGAAACATCTATACATGCCTAAACTTGTCATTCATGAACCTAGGGTCATTGGGCTTAGCATATTAACGACATGCATGGCATCATAACCTAATCATTCCATAACTTATTCATCATCATCATAAGTAGCAAGTAACTTATCTGTAAACATAGCATCATGAGTCTTAAGTCATTCACTAGGCATAACCATTATAAACGTAACATAAAATCTAAGGAGGCATTTCCAACACCCAAGACATGCAATGTGTGCAAATAAAAGGATCCTTTGCCAAGTCACTGCCACCCACACACATGCTCTTGGCCCTCCTCCTGCTTCCCTTAATAACTTCTTGCTTGATCTGTGGTACGAGGAAAATAAGACTATAAGCACACAGGCTTAGTAAGACCCTTTCCTACTCACTAAAACCATACGTCACTTAAACATAAACATATCAAGTATCTGACTTAACATAATTCTGAACATAAAACATAAGCATAATCTTGGCGTAAATCATAAGCATATGAACAACTAACATAGCATGATTCATAACATAGACATAAATCTACAACATACTTAGCATAGCATAATTCTTAACGTACATGAACATGAAACATACTTATTCATGACATAATTCTTAGCATACATGAACATGAAACATACTTATTCATGGCATAATTTTTAGCATACATGAACATTAAACATACTTATTCATGGCATAATTCTTAGCATATATGAACATGAAACATACTTATTCATGGCATAATTCTTAGCATACATGAACATGGAACACATACTTATTCATGGCATAATTCTTAGCATACATGAACATGGAACACATACTTATTCATGGCATAATTATTAGCATACATGAGCATAGTCTTAACATAACATAAGCATACAATATACTTACCCTGGCGTGATGCATAATATGAATGTATGCATGAGTAAAAATGCATTTACTATATAAGGATGCTTAGTTTTGAAATCATACTTTTAAATGCTTAACATAAACATAACATCATTGGGGTCCCCGGCTTGTACCACATACATACATCATAAGCGCGCATCCCTAAGTAAATACGAGGTAGCGAGCCCCGACCTACTAGGGTAGGAACAGCATAGTCGGTAGTTCCAAAAACCGGGGCGTTCTTAAGGTGCCTATCCCTGTTGGACAGCTTCGGTAGTCCCAGAACCGTGGACAGCTTCGGTAGTCCAGAACCGGGGCGTTCTTAAGGTGCCCATCCCTTGGACCCTTACTTCGGTCCGGTACAAGTCCATTCATAAAAATAAAATACTATGCATGCTTCATCATTCATACTTATTTCATAACATCGTTATGCCTTCATCATTCATACTTATCATTCATACTTAAGGCATAACCATCATCTTCATTCATACCTATCATTCTTTGTTCATAAACAGAACGTACATGCATAATCATGTTTCTAGTCATAAACGTTATCTTGGTTCATAAAGCTTGCATGATCATGATACATAAATAAACACGCACTTCATACATGATACATTTCATCTAGCATACATAATCTTAGTATTCGTCATAAAGCATGGATGGTAAGCTACATATAACATGGCACATACTACTAGGGTTCATGGCATTCATCATAAAACCATAAGTCTATTATAAGCATTTATCAACATACATCCATCATTTTTATTTATCATGGCCTACTCCTACATCAATTACATATGCTCATGGTATATGATCTAAATATTCATGAGTAAAGCATAACATAAAATCTAACCTACAAGGTCATGTTATATAATACATAAACTAAGATTTTAGTAACATAAGATCTTTACATCATGTTTAACTATGTACTAGCATCATGGTAACTTATAAACATGCATTCTTGAGACCTTAACCCAAACCAAACCCTAGGGTGGGGTCTTGGCCAAAACTCTAAGGGGACATGGTTCCATAGGAAATGTGCCTAGGTCATGATTAACATCCCATACCTTACATATCATACCATGGAAAACCATTTGGACCCTTGATTGGACTTAATCCTAAGTCCTAGGCCTAATCCATGAGTTGGCCGAAACCCTAGAAGGGTAACAAGCCCGTAGGAAAATTCATGTAACCAACCATTATTACCCATAAGACATCATAGGAAACACACTAATCATGCTTGGAAAGGTTGGAGTTTACCCTAGCCCATTTACCTTAATGTGGCCGAAACCCTAGAGGGTTGTTAGGATGATACAAAACTCCCAAAATCATGCTTTTATACTTCACCTATCATGGGTAAACATTTGAAAATATAAAGGAAGTCTTTAACATGATTTCTAGCCCAAAGCATGGCTTGGCCGAAACCTTCATGAGCCCTAACCATGGATTTTTTTTTTACATATCATGCCAATAAGAACTTAGATCATGACAAATAACTTGAAAGCTATCATACCACAGGTGAGGGGGTCTTACCTTCCCTTATCTTGGATCTAGTCCTTGAATAGAAAAAATAGAAAGAACCTTCTTGACTCTAATCCTCTTCTTAGCCCTTGTAGTCTAGTAGATAACCCTTAGATCTTGGAGATGAAGTCTCCTTGTGAAACTTTTCCAAAGGAAAATGGGGCTTGTGGGTTTCGGCTAGGAGAGGGAAGAAGAAGGAGAGAAGGCTTGGTGGATGAGAAGAAGAGACATCTTAATTGGTAAGTTATTACTCCTCTCCTTTATTCACCATGAAGTGGGCAAGTGAAGAGTCATAGTGTCTCTTCCCTTGGTGACTCTTTATTTTCCCTAAGCCTTAACCAAAATCCACTTTATTCTCTACTAGCACTCCCTTGCTAGGTGAATTGGTTAGTACATGCATGGTGGTATCATAGGTCCAAGGTTCAATCCTTGGTGCATGCACTTTATTTTTATATTTTATTTTATTTTATTTTTATATTATTTTCGAAAATTCCCCAAAAATTCCCCCATGATCATGCTAATACTCCTAATTAAAACCCATTTATATTTATATTAAATTTCACCTAAAATCCACTAATAACCATGGTCTTAGAAAAGCCCATTAGTACTTAGCTTCTCGATTTAAATGAGAAATTATGGATAATTAGACTAAGGTTCGTACTAGTATCTCTAAATTCCTTCAAAACTATCTAGACATGATCAATATTTTAAAGAAAATATTGAGGAGATTTTTCCAGATCGTTACACAACTGAGGTGCCTCAGATCACAACTGAGGCACCTCAGGTCCACGTCGGCACAATGGTAACTTCAGTTTTTAGGCTATAAATAACCCCTAGAGCTGGGAAGAAAGCATAACAATTTAATGTCATTTTCCTACTCTTTCTCTGAGCTATTCAAAGTATATAAGAGGCTTCTTCGCCTATAACGAAGGAGTTTTCATTAGTGAAACTTTTCAACACCTTAGATTAGCAACCACCATGATTGCAACCAAGTAACTCTAGTATCTCTTACTATTTTCTTAATTGCTATTCATGTTTACTTTAACTGCTAGACTAATCTGATATCTTTGCTGAGATTTATGCAAAAGAAATAGTATTTATTTGCAGGACTACTCACCCCCCCCTTTAGTCAGTTTGCACGAGACCTACAATGTTATGGTTGTTAGATTGGTATGTAGGGATGACACATGTCATTGCATCATTTGCATACAATGCATCCTGTATTTGTTTGAGCTATGATTATTGTATTTGATTGACATGCATATATGGATTATGATTTGCATTGGTTATATAATTTGGATCTACTCAGTAGTACGAGCAACTTATTAATTTGTTATGGGGATTTTTGATCATGTCCCGTGGTATGTTTATACATTTAATTTGTGTTCTATATTCTAGAGACTATATACCTTGTTTCTACCTTCTTAATATATCTTATTCATACCATGCATTTATTTATCCTTTTGCTTGCAGAGTTCGAGCCCAGACTCACCACCCCTTGCCTTTAATTTTGTTTCAGGTAGTTGATAGCTGCGTCTTGTGCCAAGAGGATTCATCTGCTAGTCCCCTAATATCGTACCTTTCTTTTATTTGTTTCGTACTTACTTGTGGACTTGTTATTATTTATGTTTCATTGGTGGACCTGTATTTATTTCCATTGAATTGTCAATTCGATTGTACTTATTTTACGGAATTTATTAAGCATATTATTTAACTGCATGGTTGTATATCTTTAATTCTTACTGTCATGATTTTTGATTGTCAGGCGAGTGTGGCCGTGCTTATTTATATGTTCAGATGGATGTAGACAAGTTTCAGATTGTCCACCGTACAGGGGTGGTGCTACTTGATTTTCAAATAAGCATAGGCCCTGGGGTATGACAATTTAGTGATATTAGAGGCAAGTTCACGAGTGTAACTTGGGTATTTTTCAGATTTTTGTTGAGTTTACCTGATTCTGGATTTTCAAAATTTATGGAGTCCTTTTAATACCAATTCTTTTGGGTATCAGATGCCTGAGTTCGGGTATATGTTTGGATTTTTGCAGAGTCATTTTCTTGACTTGGTGGTATTAGGACTTAGCGGCGATGGACTTCTTTAGGTGACGAGCAAGTAAGTTGGTATAACTCTGGTAGATATATATTTTAATAATATATGCTAATTCTATAAATAGGTATACCTCATTGTATTGAGCTGTCTCCGCTGTGTGCATGTGGTCGTGGTGGACGATTATGGGGGAGGATGGTGGAGTTAGTGAGAGACTTGAGTCAAAAGGTTGAGAGACTCGCCATAGTGGAGCTGACTAGTCGGGAACTGGCTCACTAGGAATTTTTGGGTAAGCAAAGGTGTCTGCTACCGAAGGTACCTCCGTCGTATCCGACAACCATTCCAGCAGTACCACCATTGGTACCCACCGCTCCTGTGAGCTGGATACTGGATAAAGCGTGATTCCAATATTGGCGACGTCCATGAAGGACCGCTTTACTATGTTCTGTTGATGCAGTCTGGCCCTGATTGTTGTTTTGGTGTTGACAACGATTTTAGTTTAGGAGGATGATTATGATATGGAAAATCCTAATCTGGGAGGTTAGGTGGATTATGATTAAGTCCTGATCGAGGATTGGGCATGATATGGAAAACCCTAACCTGGGAGGTTAGGTGTGATGATTGTGATGATTATGATTAAGTCCTAATCGAGGATTAGGCATGATGTTGGAAAATCCTAACCTGGGAGGTTAGGTGTGGAAAATCCTAGCTTGGAGGGCTAGGTGTTGGAAAATCCTAACCTAGGAGGTTAGGTGTTGGAAAAGTCCTAATTCGGAAGGGTTGGGTGAAAAGTCCTAGCTTGGAGGGCTAGGTGAAAAGTCCTAACTTGGAGGGTTAGGTGCAAATTCCCATCCTGGAGAATTAGGTGAAAAAGTCCTGGCTTGGAGGGTCAGGTGCCTAGCTTGGAGGGCTAGGTTGGATGATGTTCTAACTCGGAAGAGTTGGGTGAAAAGTCCTAGCTTGGAGGGCTAGGTGAAAAGTCCTAGCTTGGAGGGCTAGGTGAAAAGTCCTAACTTGGAGGGTTAGGTGCAAATTCCCAACTTGGAGAGTTAGATGGAAAAATCCTTAGCTTGGAGGGCTAAGGTGGATGAATCCCTAGCTTGGAAGGCTGGGTAGAGTCACTGGATCGGTCTGGTGATCGATCAGGGACTGTTGGCACGCTGCTCCTTAGTGGATCGGTCTGGTGACCGATCCAGCTGTGTCTGATCGGACTGGTGACCGATCACGGAGCGCACAGTGAGATTGGGAATCTACTGTGTGGCTCCTGATCGATCCGGAGACCGATCAGGGAGCAGGCTGCTTCCTTGCTGTCTTGCTTCTGATCGGTCTGGTGACCGATCAGGGAGCAAACAGTGAGTGAGTTCCCTTGCTGATCAGAGCCTTGGATCGGTCCGGTGACCGATCAGGGATCTTGGATTTGATTAAAAAGTAACTGTTCATCTGCTTTGATCGGTCTGGGTGACCGATCAGGATCCGATCTGATCGGTCTGGTGACCGATCAGGATTCACCCTGATCGGTCCGGTGACCGATCAGGCGTGTATTGCTGCGAGAGCTGGGAATCCCAGCAAAGCAGTGGATCGGTCTGGTGATCGATCCACACACCCTGGATCGGTCCGGTGACCGATCACTTTAATTCAAATTTCACTGTCAGACGTCGTCAGAGCGTCTGATCGTATCCGATTTGCTGATGTATGTGATATGCTTTGTGATCTTCTGCTCTAATGCTCTGATTGAGTTTCAGGTGACAGGGGAGGATTCAAACACTCAAGGAGAAGTCAGAGAGTGCTTCCTTGGAGCAGGTTTGTCCCTTTTCCCATCTCAGGTTGCAACGGCGAGCTGCGGACTGGAGCTAAGACTGGAGCTCGACTGAGGAGCTCAGTGAGTCTAGAGATAGCTCAGTAGAGGCTGGCGTTGGCAGAGGAGTAGCTAGGAGCTACAGAGATGGTGTCATCTGTCGCTTGGCGGAGAAACAAAAGGAACGCGAGAGTTGAGTTCAGGAGGAGAATCAGATTCAGTTTTGAAAACCTGTGTGTTCTTGCGTTCTGCGTATAGAAGCTTGCTGTTCTTGAGTTCTTCATCGATTCTAAGCAAGCTATTGAGAAGCATACATCATACTTGAGCGCTTGAAGGAGAAAACAAGAAGTTTGGAGTCCGACAGTGGGAAGACACGAAGCAGACGGGGTCTGCGTGAGATCGCCACTGGGTGGAGCTCGGGAAGCTTGCTGTGTTTAATCCTTGCTAAGTGTTTGAGTAAGATCTTTCTTGTTGTTGTTTCATTGTGCTCATTATATATCATTGTTTGAAACACACTGTGGAGAGGTTTCTCCACCGAGAAGGAGGTTGCTTCATATCCGGTGTTAACCGGGGCTTGATCTGCCGACGATCAAGGGATCGCCCACCTCAAGGGCACGCCAAGGAGTAGGGGCAAGTTATCCCCGAACCTTGTAAACCTTCCTTGTTAGCGATCTTGCTAGTTGTGTGTGCTTTGCCCTCATTTGTTTTTCTGCATACTCTGTTTTCCATTCTTTCCACTGTGCTACTGATATTTGAGTTGCAGAAATCGTGATAAGTTTTCAAGGGCAAGCGATTGTCTATATTCACCCCCCCCCTCTATAGCCATCTCGTTCCCAACATGTTCCACCAAGGACCGAATCTGTGTGTTGCGCATGCCTGGATGGAGACATTGGAGGGCACATTCATAACCCTCACTGACCTAGAGAGGGTTAAGTTAGCTACCTATCACCTTCGGGAGCAGGCTGTCATATGGTGGTTGATGCAGAAGACTATTATTTAGGAGCAATACATTACTTGGGCTTCATTACGGGAGACCATTGAGCGAAAGTATTTGTTGGTGCAATTGACCTTTAGGATTTTGATGTTTGTTTGACAACATGTTCAAAGTGTTAGGATGTATACTAAAAGTCTATCTTTCGTATGAGCATCTATATTTTGGAATAAGAATCACATGGTCATTGTTTGCATTTTATATTTATTATATGTGTGCATGTTGTTCTTTACTTTACATTGTAGATAATATGGTGTGTGGTGCCACACAGAAGATCATGTTATCAGTCCCTTGTAAAGTATAAGTAGTGGCTCACAACCGAGATGGATTTGGACAAACCATCGCAATGGTTGCAGTGTAATTTGGTATTAGTCTATCATGACTATAGAATTACACTAGTACACTTTGTGTGTATTGAGCATGACCGATTTAGAGGTAATTCGATTTATATTGACTATATAATCGAATCAAACCTAAGATATTATGGTGTACATGCTCTTAATCCCGATATAATAACGAGCACATGTACTTAATATCTATTTCTTTGATTTACCAATGGGCGAGATTTATTTGTTAAATCAATAGGCCCGATAAATTAGGAAATAATATTATTTACAGGGTGTGTCGTTGATTATAAAAGGAAATCGTGTCCTAATGTGTTAGGATGATGATGTCCCCTTGAGGAGCTCATAAAGTTCATCATGTAAATCCTGTAGGTGGACTTGGTCCAACATGATGTTAATATTGAGTGGTACTACTCATGGTGTTAGATATTAATTAATTAAATTGTCAGTAATTTAATTAATTAATGGATATGCGAGATCTTAAACACGGAGAGATTATGTACACATAATATGGTGGAGCCCATATTTATTTATGGGGGTTGGTGCGGTAGTTCAATGATAACCCTTTAGTGGACCGGGTTATCATTAATGGATCGGACTTTGGATCCATTAGGAGACCAAAACCAACTCCTCCTCATGGTCCCTATGTAGCCTATAAATCCTCATGAGTCATGAGACCAAGGACACAAGAATCAACCCTAAGCCTCTCTCTTTTGTCTCCCTCTCATCCTCTCTCTCCTAGGTTTTGCGCCGGCGGCAAGAAGGAGCAAGAGCAAAGTTTTTGCTTCCTTTCTCCTTCATCTCTTCTCCTCTTCTCATCCCTTTGGTGGCCGGCGACATCAAGCTAAAGGAGGATTTCCTTTCCTCCTTTGTGGTGTGCGGCAACAAGAAGAGAAGAAGGTGTGGTCGGTTAAAAAAGAAAGGAGAGGTTTCTTCTTGGTGGTGTTGGCGCCGCAAGCAAGAAGAAGGGAAGAGGGTTGGTCGGCTAGGGTTGGTGAAGAAGAGACTTCTTTCTCTTCTTCTTCTTCTTCTTCTTCTCCTTCCTTTCTACTTACCTTAGGGCCAGTGCAAGAAGGTGGTGCCTTCCTTCTTTGGTGGTCGGCATAAGGTGAAGAAGAAGGTGGTGTTTTTCCTTTGGTGGTTGGCGCAAGCACAAGGAAGAACAAGGTGGTCTTTGGTGGCTTTGATTCTTGGAAGACCGTCGCCCACACGACGTCTAAGAAGAGGATAGGATATACGATAGAAGATTGCGAGGTAAACAAGAGGTATAATTCTTGTTTGGTTACTTCTTGCATCTTGTATTATTGTATGTTGTTAATTATCATGGACCCCGAAGATAAACACAAAAATCGGCAATCAATTCATCGTCTATTCCGTGGCTAATTGATTAGAAGTGTTAGATTGCTTGAACAACAAGTTTATTTAAGCGGTCACTCAAATCGATTAGTATGATGATGAAAACGGTCGTTTGGAATGGTTCTCTCCATCCGAGTTGTTTCTAATTAATAGAAAATTTTAATCCGGAGACATGGAGTGCAATCTAACTGAACGGGAAATCGAACCCCAACATTTGGTATCAGAGCCAAGGTTTTCGATTTTGTGTGTTTTGGATTCGGTTACTTTCATGCATTTTTCATATATTATTTTATGTTGGATAATAGTAGGATGTTCGTAGGCTAACTCTTTGGTTGCAGGCATAAGATCCAACTATTATGACTGATGTGATTGTATGTGATTGTGTGTGTATGATTGTAATAATTATTTGAATCCTCGGGATTGATGGGGCAAATTAGTATTTAATTTTTGTAATTAAATACGGCATTGTTTAGCCTGTCATTTTAATTTATTTCCATCTAGATTTCATGTACACTCCTTTGTGGAGTATAGGATCGAAGGATGTAAATTAAAATAATTTTTCATCTCGGCTCGGGGCTTCTTCTTGCTTGCGCATGGTGGTGGAGAAGATGGAGACGAGGTGACGACACGACTGGAGGCGTGTTGGAGAATAAAAAGTCATAATAGTTGGAAATTAATTTTTCATGTTTATTGCTTATTGTTTTATATACTTGTTGTGCTTGCATGGGAAAATTCCTTAATTTTAAATTACTAAGTGAGAGAGGGAATCTTTGAGTCCCGTGGTCTCCATTACAAATTTGATATGTGATGCGAACAAACTTGCACGTTGGCTCTGAGTGCCCTCCTACATATCGGATGAGTTTGTTTCGTGGATCACTAAATCAAATATGATTATAGGAAATTATTTAGGAGTGTGTGATCTTCCCCATCGGAAGGGACATAATCTTAGATAATTGCCTTAGTATCGTGTAATGGTGTACACTTAGATGCAACTAATAGTATCCTCCCCATCGGAGTCACTGCTATTATTTGTAGGGCCGAAGAGAAATCAACTATTAATTTTATTTGTCAAAAAGTAAGGTTGACAATATAATAAAATTAATGGGTAAAACCTCCTCTTACAAATGTTGATTTTGTATATGTCCACACAATCATGACATACAAAATTCACGGTGTTTTGAGGTGTTAGTGTTTTTAAAATTTTATTGTTTGAGGAATCAATATTATTTTAAAAACTAATGTTAGTGACCATTGTGATTCTCAAAATTTTTCAAAATGGCTTTCAACTCCCTTGCTGTTATTTTAAAAGAGAATAAACTTACTGGTCCTAATTATATCGATTGGAAGAGAAATCTTGATATTGTCTTGACTGCTGAGGAGTACAAATTCATACTCTTTGAGATCTGTCCTTCTAAGCCTAGTGAGAATTATAGTGAAGAGGAGAAGGAGGGTTATAGGAATTGGATTAAGGCAAATGAGATGGCGCGGTGTTACATTTTGGCTTCTATGTCAAATGTACGGCAACATCAGCATCAGGCCTTTGCTACTGCCTATGACATGATGCTCAATCTCAAGGAACTCTTCGGACACCAGAATCGAGCTGCTAGGCAAGAGACTATGAGGAACTTGATGACGACCACCATGATTGAGGGAACACCCGTGAGGGATCATGTTCTCAAATGATGACTCATTTGAATGAGATAGATTTGTCCTTGGAGCGGAGATCGATGGGGAAACCCAGGTCGATATCATTCTCCAGTCACTACCTAGGAGTTTTGAGTAGTTCCGCCTGAAATATAATATGAACAAAAGGGCATATTCGTTAGTGGAGCTTCTGACAGAACTCTAGGCGGCAGAGGGGCTATTTCGTCAGAGTGTCAATGCTTTTGTTACTGAAAAGGTTTCTACTTCTAAGCCGAAAGGCAAGAAGAAGAAGAAACAAGGTTTAGCAAAGAAGGTGGCTGGATCTCAAGGACCTCAGGCAGGAGTATAGAGCCAAAGATGTGTTGGAGTTGATTCATTCTGATTTGTGTAGTCCTATGTTTATCCAGGCTACAGGGGCTTTGAATATTTTGTCTCTTTTATAGATGATTATTCAAGGTAATACATTTACTTGTTGCGCCGCAAGTCTGAATGCTTTGACAGGTTCAAAGAATTCAAGGCTGATGTGGAGAAACGTCAAGGTAAAAGTATCAAGACACTACGATCTGATCGTGGTGGTGAGTACCTCTTGGCAGAGTTTAGGAGTTACTTTTCAGAGGCTGGGATTCAATCCCAATTGTCTGCACCTGGTACACCCCAGCAGAATGGTGTGGCAGAGCGAAGGAATATGACTCTTATGGAGATGGTTAGATCGATGATGAGTTATTCTGAGTTACCGGATTCGTTCTGGGGGTATGCTCTGGAAATGACAGTGTACATTCTGAGCTTGGTACCTTTTAAATCAGTACCCTCAACTCTCACAGAATTGTGGACTGGGCGTAAGCCTAGTCTGAGACATATTTGTATTTGGGATAGTCCAGCACATGTGTTGAAGGGAGATGCGGATAAGTTGGAATCTCGTACAGAGGTACGCTTGTTCGTAGGCTATCCTAGAGGAACGAAATGTAGTTTATTTTATAGTCCTAAAGATCATAAGGTCATCGTTAGCACGAATGTTTGATTTTTAGAGGAGGACTATGTAATGAACCACAAGCCCATGAGTAAGATTATTCTAGAGGAAATAAGAGGGGAAGTTCCTACTTTAGTACCAACGGTACATGAGGATATACCACAAGTGACTACACTGCGTGTCACAGAGGATACATAGATAGTACTTTGTCATAGTGGGAGGGTTGTTAGACAACCTGACAGATTCATGTTCTTGGGAGAGTCATCGAACTTGGTCTTTGGTGAACATGAACTTGATCCTTGGACCTATGATGAGGCAGTCCAAGATAATGATGCAGTATCTTGGCAAAAGGTGATGAATTCTGAGATAGAATTTATGGATTCTAATCAAGTCTGGGAGCTAGTAGAACCACTTGATAGTGTAAAAGCCATTGGATGCAAGTGGATCTACAAAAGAAAGAGAGGATTAGACGGGAATGTGGAAACCTTCAAAGCAAGGCTTGTTGCGAAGGGGTATACTCAGAAAGAGGGTATCGATTATGAGGAGACCTTTTCGCCAGTAGCCATGCTTAAGTCTATCCAGATTCTTTTGTCTATTGTAGCTCATATAGATTATGAGGTTTGGCAGATGGATGTCAAGACGGCTTTCCTTAACGGAAGTCTTGAGGAAAACATCTATATGAAGCAACAAGAGGGATTCATTGCATAGGGCAAAGAGCATCTTGTGTGTAAGCATAATCAGTCCATTTATGGATTGAAGCAAGCTTCAAGATCTTGGAACATCCGGTTTGATGAGGTAATCCAGTCTTATGGATTTATTCAATGTATAGATGAGTCCTGTGTATACAAGAGGTGTGACGGAAACGTGGTGGTATTTTTTGTACTATACGTAGATGACATTTTGCTCATTGGCAACAATTTTAAAGTATTATCAGATGTAAGGGTATGGTTGTCCAAACAGTTTGATATGAAGGACTTGGGAGAAGTTGGACACATCCTTGGGATCAAAGTTATAAGGGATCGCAAGAAAAGGATGTTGTGCTTATCTCAAGCTTCATACATTGACACTGTCCTAGCTCGTTTTAGCATGCAAAACTCCAAGAAAGGTTTTCTACCTTTTCGGCATGGAGTACCTCTATCTAAGGAGATGTGTCCTAAAACATTAAAGGAGATAGAGGAGAAGAAGGCGGTTCCTTATGCTTCGGCTATAAGAAGCCTTATGTATGCTATGTTATGTACGAGATCGGATATTTGCTTTGTCGTGGGCATGGTTAGCAGATATCAGAGTAATCCAGGACAAGGACATTGGACTGCAGTAAAGCATATATTGAAGAACTTGAAAAAGACTAGGGATTATATGCTAGTTTACCAGGCAGATGATTTGCTCCTTGTGGGTTACACGGATTCTGACTTCCAATCAGATAGGGATAACAGTAAATCTACCTTGGGGTATATGTTTACTTTGGGAGGTTGAGCCATAGTATGGAGGAGTATCAAGCAGAAATGCGTTGCAGACTCTACCATGGAGTTGAGTATGTGGCGGCCTCTGAGGCAACCAAGGAAGTTGTATGGCTCAGGAACTTCTTAATGGACTTAGAGGTGATTTTTGGTTTGCCCAGGGCTATCACAATTTATTGTGATAATAGTGGTGCAGTAGCAAACTCGAAGGAACCACGAGCCTATAAGGCAAGTAAACACATAGAGCGCAAGTAACACCTGATAAGAGACATCGTAAAGTAAGGAGAAGTTATTGTCGCCAAGATTACATTAGAGGATAACCTGGCAGATCCTTTCACTAAGGCCCTTCCAGTGAGAGCTTATGATAGGCATGTGGAGGGGATGGGAATCAGATGTATGGCAATTTGATGGTAGCATAGTCTTTTAGTATAAGTGGAAGATTGTTAGGGTATATACTAAAAGCCTAGCTTTTGTATGAACATCTATATTTTGGAATAAGAATCACATGGTCATTATTTGTATTTTATATTTATTATATGTTATTGCCCTTTACTTTACATTGTAGATAACATGGTGTGTGGTGTCACACAGAAGATCATGTTATCAGTCCCTTGTAAAGTATAAGTAGTGGCTCACAACCAAGATGGATTTGGACAAACCATCGGAATGGTTGTAGTATAATTTGGTGTAGGTATGGCTTGGCGGTTTCCAAGACAACCACGGGGTCGTATCTGAAAGACCTCTCTATGGCTATGGATTAAAAATTTAATCTGAAAAGAGACCCGTCCCTCTAACGACCGACTCGTCGTCATGTTAATTAATCCAAGTTACAACTTGGCCAAACCCGAGGTTAAGGCCTTGCAACTTTCCGGATTAATTGACCGCGGAAAAGACGACGATTTAGATTGCCGGTTTTTGTGTTTATCTTCGAGGTCCAGTTAGCAAATTATTGACTATGATATCAAATCAAAATAATAAACTAACTTACATAAAATGACAAGGCAAAGCAAAACAGCACAATTATAACATGCGATAAGAAAAACGAAGCTCGGGAGAAATATACCTCGTCGTTTACCTCGCAGTCTTCTATCTTATGACCCTCCCCTCTTGTACGTCATGTGGGTGACGAGCTACCAAGACGCGGAGTCACCAAGGCCCTTGAATCAATCCTCCTTTCTTCCCTTCGCTTTGCACCGAACGCCAAACCCTAGAACTAGGGATTGGCTTGCCGCAGGTGCTCCTTCAAGAAGGAGATGGTGAAGCCGAGAAGATGAGTTCTTCTCCTTCACCACAGCCCGTGTAAACCTCTCTATCCTCTTCCTATCTCACAGCCGGTGATCCACAAGGAAGAGGAGCTCTCGGCACCTCCCTTTTCCGGTGACAAACACCAAAAGAGAGGAACCTCCCTCGCCGGCGCACCTCACTTTTCTTCCTTTGCTTCCGCACGCCACAACTGGAGAAGAGGACTCCTCTTCGCCCCGTGCACGTCCTCAGTCGAAGCTAGGGAAGAAGGAAGTGAAAAGAAGGAGGTGAAGGACTCCTTTACTCCTTCAATGTCGGCGCCGACTCCTACCCTTTGCGCCACCAAGCTTCTCCTTCCTCCCTTCTTGCCGCATGCCGCCAAGGGATGGAGAAAGCTCCTCCCTTGCTCTGTGATCCGCAGCGACCTCGAAGGAGTGAAGAAGAACTCAAGAGGAAGAAGGGCCGAGCCCTTCTCTTCCAATGGTTGTTGGCGCCCAAGGGTTAGAGAGGAGAAGATTAATTAGAGAGAGGGAGAGAGAGGTGGGGTTTATATATAGGGGTTTAGTTATGTTTAATTGGAAAAATTTTCCAATTAAATATGGATTGATTCCAAAATTTTATATATAGAATAATTCCTTAATTAATCCAAGATTAATTCCTTTAATTATTCCATAATTAATTCCTTAATTAATCCGAGATTAATAAATTAATTAATCCCAAATTAATTCCTTAATTAACCGGCCTTATATCATGACTCTTATGGGGCTTTATTGGGCTAAGATAGGGACCATGAGGAGGAGTTGGTTCTTGGCCCTCTAATGGATCCAAACCTGATCCATTAATGGAGATCCATTCCACTAAAGGATCCCATTGTACTTCCTCACCAATGTAGCGACCCGCCTTCTTCTACCTTAGACGGATCGTTACTTTCCTCTACTTCTCAACTCTATACATGACTAAAAGTAAAATGCGGAAATCCTTTTTTTTTTCCTTTTAAATTCTTCTAACAATTATATTCTAACTTAAGTAGTCATGCATGTTACCATATCACACTTTCCTTCTCAAAACTCGTAGTTGATACTTATTGAAACAAGCCTCACCCAACTCAAACTGCCCGTACCAGTCGACTGGTGACGTAGCAGTCGACTGGTACGCCTGTAATCAGTTTTACAGGTTTTCGGCTCTTGCTTCTTAAGTCCACCATTCATTCAGTTTCGAGCCATATCAAACTACGACACCATTTCTATACTCTATGTCAGTTTCCTAAACAATTTAGCCAATCAAACGAATCCATAAACTTGAATTTAAGACTTTTATGGAAGAAAATAAACTAGACAAGTTTATATAAACTTTAACAATAGAGTTTGTACCAATCTTGGCTCCTATGCATTCATAACGCCAAATACATGTTCTACAACCTTGCTAATGCATTATGAAATGTGATTGCAACTTTTCTAAACATTTTTAAGCAATAAAACTCGATTCAAAAGGAAAATTGATACTATCTTGGCACAAACACCTTTTTCTCTAACAAAGTATCAATATTTCTAACTACTCACACTTTTACTCATCCAATGCAATCATGGGGATATATATGCTAAAGGAAATGACATGGAATCTTTACTCTAAGAAATTTAGCATATAAAACTATCCAAAACTCAAATACTCCATAATCTCCATAAAGCAAGAACTTGAAATTTGAATAAACTTAAACATTGCAATTCAACTAACTAAAATGTCTCGTCTCAAGGATCTCTCCATAATCAGCCACCACACACACTCTACTCAGCACCGCCTCGTCGTCTTCCTTCAGAATTGCTTGCCTTTACCTTTATCTGCAATAAGAGGAAATGCATCTATAAGCAAAAGCTTAGTAAGTACTATCTAGCTCACAAAATCTCGAATGTGCAAACATGCTTCTAGAACAATATGAAAATCATATGAGATACTAATATGCTTGAAAGGAAACTAAGAACATGTATAGCTCAAAACATGCATACTCAAGCAATAATAAATCTCAATTTACTTTTCTTGGCTCAAATTGAAACTTTAGCTATTCTTTTGCTTTTGAAAACTTTCTGAAAACTTTCGAAACTTTGCTAAAGCATATACTTAAAAATAATAATCACTTGGATCCACTGAAGACGTAAGTACCATCTCATGCGCGTTCCCTAAAAGGTTGGGGTAGCGAGCCACCAATCCTAATAGAGCAGACCTTGGTCTACCAGGGCCAAGACCTTGGAATTGGACACCTGGATTTCTTTAACGACGCCCTTGGACGCCGGGTACTGGCCTTAGAAAATAAAATAGCTTTTGTTACTTTTCTTTCTTATCTGTAAATGCCTTGGCATTTTCTGGAGCACCTTGCGTGCTAAAATCCCTAAGTCTTGACTTTTGGGGATTTCTTAAGGCCTTGGCCTTTTCTTTTCTTATCTTTATCTTCTCTTTTCTTTTCTCATAGCTTTCTTAGACCCTAAACTCATATAGGGTACATGAATAAACTTATACATAAGCATACAACAATTAATGAACTAAGATAACATGCAAAAACTTAAACAAAAAGGAAACAGCTCTTTTTAAAACTTTTAAAGGAAATTCTCGCGGAAAAACCGCCTCTTACTGCAGGTGAGCAGTACTTACATTGATATCTTGGACTTACAACCAAGATTGACGTCTAGGACTCGGAAGAAACTTGAGATCTCGGAGAATTCCTCGCACCTACGCGTTCCTCTCGTCGCGGGGATCCCGAATATAGGATTATCTCTCGGAGAAAAGCTTTGGCCGGCCCTCTAGGGCTTGATGTGGCGTGCGCACAAGAGAGGAGAGGGAGAGGGGTCGGCGCAACCTTGGGAGAGGGAGAGGGTTTGAGAGAAAATAAAACTTCTCTCTTTAATTATCTATTTATACTTAAGGGTCGGATCAACCTAACTATACCATAAATACCCTTCTCTCCGTCCCTTGTTGTGCTTGATACCCCTAGCCCGGCTGGCCGCGCGCTCCCTTGGTCTCGTGGTGGTCGCGGGTTCGAGCCACCCGCTGCACTTAATTGGTTTTTCCATTTTTGGCTTTTTTTCCTTTTTCTTTTTCTTTTTCCAAAAATACCAAACGGACTCGGAAAATTCCATAAAAATACTCTAAAAATTCCTAAAAATATCTAGAATATTTCTAAACCATTTCTAAATAATTCTAAGGACTTTAAGAACTAAAAATGGAAATTTTGGGGCGTTACAACCAACCCCCATATTTTCATATAGGTTCCACCTATTACGAGTTGTCCATCTCCCCGTGTTTAAGATATCGTATGCTCGATAATTAATTTAATTTATTAATAATTAAATTAATTATCTTCTTGATCCTTGATTAGTACCACTCAACCTTTTCGACATGCTGGACCATGGTCCACTTGCAAGATTTGACATGACGATCCTTTTAATCTCACCAAGGGGGCATCATCACTCTGACTCACCGGGACACGGATTCCGTCAATAATCAATGACACATCATATTATTAATATTATTTCCCAACTTACCGGGCTTATCGATCTAACAGAATAGATCTCGTCCATTGGTAAATCAAAGAGATAATGATTAATAATATATGTCCGTCATTATTTCGGGATTAAGAGATCGTACTTCATAATATTATCCGAGGTCTAATCTAATTTACTAAGTCAGTACAAAAATTGGATGACCTCTCTTTTGGTCCTACTCAATGTACACAAAGTACACTAGTGTAATCCTATGGTTAAGATAAACCACATCTGATTACACTACAACCATCCCGATGATTTGTCCAACTTCATCTCGGTTGTGAGCCTCTTTCTTATGCTTCGGTAAGGAACCTGATAACATGATCTTCTGTGCGACACCACGCACCATGTTATCTACAATGCCAAGCATCAGACTTTTAGTGCGCATACTAATATAAACATGCACTGTGTGATTTTCTGATTCTCTTTAAAATGTAGATGTATCCTAACCAAAAGGCAAGACTTTTAGTATACATCCTAACATTTGGTATTAGTCTATCTTGACTATAGAATTACAATAGTACACTTTGTGTGTATTAAGCAGAACCGATTTAGAGGTGATTCGATTTATATTGACTATATAATCGAATCAGACCTCAGAGATTATGGTGTACATGCTCTTAATCCTGATATAATAATGGGCACATATACTTAATATCTATTTCTTTGATTTACCAATGGGCGAGATTTATTTGTTAAATCAATATGCCCGATAAATTGGGAAATAATATTATTTACATGGTGTGTCGTTGATTATAAAAGGAAACCGTATCCTAATGCGTTAGGATGATGATATCCCCTTGAGGAGCTCATAAAGTTCATCATGTAAATCCTGTAGGTGGACTTGGTCCGACATGATGATAAAGTTGAGTGGTACTACTCATGGAGTTAGATATTAATTAATTAAATTGTCAGTAATTTAATTAATTAATGGATATGCGAGATCTTAAATACGGAGAGATTATGTACACATAATATGGTGGAGCTCATATTTATTTATGGGGGTTGGTGCGGTAGTTCAATGATAACCTTTTAGTGGACCGGGTTATCATTAATGGATCGGGTTTTGAATCCATTAGGAGACCAAAACCAACTCCTCCTCGTGGTCTCTATTGTAGCCTATAAATACCTCATGAGTCATGAGACCAAGGACACAAGAATCAACCCTAAGCCTCTCTCTTTTGTCTCCCTCTCATCCTCTCTCTCTTAGGTTTTGCGTCGGCGGCAAGAAGGAGCAAGAGCAAAGTTTTTGCTTCCTTTCTCCTTCATCTCTTCTCCTCTTCTCATCCCTTTGGTGGCCGGCGACATCAAGCTAAAGGAGGATTTCCTTTCCTCCTTTGTGGCGTGCGGCAACAAGAAGAGAAGAAGGTGTGGTCGGTTAAATAAAAAAAGGAGAGGTTTCTTCTTGGTGGTGTTGGCGCCGCAAGCAAGAAGAAAGGAAGAGGGTTGGTCAGTTAGGGTTGGTGAAGAAGAGACATCTTTCTCTTCTTCTTCTTCTTCTTCTTCTCCTTCCTTTCTACTTACCTTAGGGTCGGCGCAAGAAGGTGGTGCCTTCCTTCTTTGGTGGTCGGCACAAGAAGGTGGTGCATTTCCTTTGGTGGTTGGCGCAAGCACAAGGAAGAACAAGGTGGTTTTTTGTGGCTTTGTTTCTTAGAAGATCGTCACCCACATGACGTTTAAGAAGAGGATAGGATATATTATAGAAGATCGCGAGGTAAACAAGAGGTATAATTCTTGTTTGGTTATTTCTTGCATCTTATATTATTGTATGTTGTTAATTATCATGGACCCCGAAGATGAACATAAAAATCGGTGATCAATTCATCGCCTATTCTGCAGCTAATTAACTAGAAAAGTTAGATTGCTTGAACAACAAGTTTGTTCAAGTAGTCACTCAAATCGATTAGTACGTTGATGAAAACAGTCATTCGGAAAGGTTCTCTCCATCTGAGTTGTTTCTAATTAATAAAAAATTTTAATCCGGGAACATGGAGAGCAATCTAACTGAACGGGAAACCAAAACCCAACACAAAGGACTCTAGTAAGGTCAAGATGACTGGATGACTAGCAAGATTAAGAAATCTTGGAGGAGTGAACTCTAAGCAAAGTCCTAGTGAGTGAAGCTAGGTTGGTAAAAGTCATGGTGAGTGAAATCAAGCCCTAGTGAGTGAAGTTGCTATGGTGAAAGACCTGGTGAGTAAAGCTAGACCCTAGTGAGTAAATCTAGGTAATGGAAACCTTAGGAGAGTGAACTCTAGGTAATGAGAAGTCTTGAAGGAGTAAACTCCAAGTAAATTTATTCGAAGGGTTTCCAGTGGACCACGTGCAGTCAACCGAACCAGCTGATTCTGGTGAACTTGAGTACAAGATTTGCATTACTACTATTATACTTGTAAGAGGGAGTAAGTGAGGTCATATCCCAGTTTGATACAAAACCTTAGGCGATGATCCAACCAATGAAACTAACGGAGGTTTCTAAGTCGAGATCATGATAAACCTATCTTTCCATTCTATCATGCATATTCATATCTGTTCTAACCTTATTTTGCAGGTAAATACTATTTATGTGCTAACATTGTTTTGCAGGAATTAATTAGTACTATTGACAGATAAAGATGTTCTGTTAACAGATTAAAGTAATATTCCATTGACTGATCATCAGGATCAGTCGATAGATCAGAGTTATCACAGAGGCAAGACAAGTTGTTCCAAGGATTGAAGTAAAGTTAGTGTTCCGTCAACTTATCAATGGGATCCGTCAGCGGATCATTAATTGTTGATACGACAACCAACTCAACAGATCAAGCAGAGAGGGAAACTTTGGTTCCATCGATGGAAAAGCATGTTTAATCGATAGATCAAGAAGATTTCGAATCACAAAGCTAGACGTGAACCACGGGAGATTCACAGGAGGTTCTGTCAATGGATCAGAGGGATCAGTTGACGGAATGATGATTTCCAAAATTGTCTGGTTTGGTTGGGCTATAAAATTAGGCTCAAAGGTTCAATTGAATAGAACTCTTAACTACTCGGATTCTGCTCTTCTTCACGCTCTACGCCAAGATCATCTTCAAGCAAGTCTCCGCGTTAAGAGCAACTCCGTTAAGAAGCTTTAAATTTCATTATACATCTGTCGATAAAATTTATATTGCACCCATTTCATTATGAGAGGTGTAAAGATTGTTACACCCTCCTTCATTTATACTTGACTTCTCCTTTTGAAGTTTTGAAGGAGAATTATAGTGATTACCTATCGAAAGCAATCAAAGATCGCGGATCTTAGAGTAGGAGTCGACGAATAGTCCAAACCAAGTAAAAATAACTCGTGTCCTTTAATTATTTCCTCTACTATATTACTTTGGTTTTTCGAAAGGAAAAGAAAAGTTTTTACAATGAGATTCACCCCCCCCCTCTTGTTCTCAACAATCCTACAGTATTATCCTGTCGTGTTTCATATGACTAAATGTTAGGAATTTTTAGCCCTCTAGCAGGGAGATCGCAATATTCTAAAGTACGACACAGAATTCAACTGCCTGACAGAGTTCTGTCCTTAGTTGGTAGCCGATGACAGTGATCGGATTATACAGTTCATTCAGGGTCTCGCTAATTATATTCAGATACAAATGTCAAGTTTAGCTACTACTACATATTGGGATGCCTTGGACTGAGCACTATACAGAAAGACGACCTAGCAGCAAGTGTACGGTGACAAGAAGACAGGCAAGCAGCTGCCTCAGGATCCAGTGGTGACTTAGAGATAGCAGATCACTGGACAGAAGCACAGTAGCAGGAATCCGAGTGCATAAGTTACTTCTGGGGCTCACTCTCGACCCTAGAAGTCTGGATGATTTTCAGTAGGATCGTCACATGTCTCCCAGTATACTTGGAAGTATCCTACTAGCAGGGCCCACTATTTACAGTGTAGGTCTAGAGACCACAGTTGGCCAAATTGTCCATTTGAGCACCCCGTATGCTGGTAACTGGTACTGCAAGCTTTCGGGACATATGAGCCAAGGGTGTACCCTAAAAGCTCAGCAGAAGTCGGTTCCAATTACTTCTCAGGGAGGTCGGTCTGAACAGCACAGACCACAAAGAGGCACTTGGGGACAGCAGACAGTACCCCAACAACAGCAGACAGTAGTACCCCACCAGTTCAAATCTATTGTATGCTTGGGCATGGCCCCACTCAAACAGCATCCCATAGATGGGGTCTTATCAGCCATACCCAGCATACCAATCAATAGTTTATCAGCCTCAGCAGTCAGTTGGAACTACAGTTTACCAGCCTCAACAGTCAGTCGATGTTGTCATATATCAGCCTTAGCAGACCGCCAGACCATTAGCACCTCAGCCTTAGCTGATTTTGGCGTTACCATCCATAGTTCTTGAGATAGACCGAGCTTATGCAGTCACTAGAAAGGAGGCATAGTGGGCTGAGAGATCAATCTTCCACAGTGTGATTTCGATTTATGCATTTTCTGATGAATTATTTATTGATACCGGTAGTTCGCATATTTTCATATCATGATTGTTTATGGGTAAGATTAGTATATTGCCTACACTTAGATCACAACGGCTATCTGTGTCACTGCCATATAGATAAGTTCTCGATGTCACCCAGGAAGTCAAGGGATATCCATTGGATTTCAGTAATTGTACTCTCACTGTGGACTTATTGGTTCTTGAGATGGTAAAGTTTGACATTCTTCTAGACATAGACTGATTGGCAGCCTATCATGCTATAGTCGATTACCAAGCGAGAGTAGTCACGTTTCGACCTCCGAACCAACCCTTGTAGAATTTCATAGGTAATAGAGAAGATGGGATTTGTATTATCTCTGCAGTTCATGCCCAGAAGTTTCTGTCATATGGATGTCAAGGTCTTCTGTTATCCCTGATTAGTACTGATGCCAGCGGCATCCCTCAACTCTCGGACGTTCCAATGGTCCAAGAATTTCTGGTCATATGTAATTGCATGGTTGCTTATCTTTATTTCTTACTATCATGGTTGTGTGATTGCCAGCTGAGTGTAGCGTGCTTATTTATATATTGAGATGAATGTAGACAAGTTTCAGATTTTCCGCTATACAGGAGAGGTGTTGTCCGATTTTTGAGCAAGTATGAGTCTTAGGGGCATGACAACAACTTTGCGTTAGCTGGAATAAGGGAGGGCTTCAGCACTATGGTGTGGGATTCTGACCATGATAATCATGCCGATGAGCTTGGCAGTGAGGCTGAGGAGCACGTACCACGGTTGCCAGTTACAGATGATGATGACTTCTCAGAGGAACAAGACAACCACTGGGAGGCAGTTTTTGAGGCACTCGATATGCATTTTGAGGAGTTGAGCATGGACTTTGACCGTGATAGGACTAAGGTGCATAAGGCGCTTGGAGAAATTAGACGCACACAGAATGATATTCAAACATGCATTGCTTCATTGCATGACTTAGTGCATTCATAGATATCGGGTCATCCTCCTCCATCAACTCCTCCTCCTCCTCCTAACAATGTTGATCATCCAATCATGGACCTAGACTAGGTGTATTTTTCACTTAGTACTTTGTTATCCTTGCAAGGAGGCGCGTATGTGTACTTTTCTTACTATGTGAATTTGGGAACTGTTTGTTTATTGTATGAGGGTATGCCCCATCGTTTATGTTTTGCTTGCTATGTGTGTGATATGGAGGAGTGCCCCATCTTATATGTGCTATATAGGGGAGTGCCCCATCTTATGTGTTATGAAAAGAAGTCTAGAGCAACGATTTTTTGCACTCGATTCAGGCACGGGAAAATATGTCAGAAACTCAATAAATTTTATAACAAGAAGATGAACACTGATAAACACCATATTTGAGATATATGATCTCTCCACTTTATTTAGATATAAACTTTTCAAATTTTTGAGTTGATTAGGTCTATCAGCCGATTTTGACTAAAACCGACTAATGTATTTTCAAAAATCGATTAATAGACCGATCGACATCAGCTTGATATGGGACTAGGTCCTATGCGCTCGTGCTGGTGTCCTGAATGTGCTCATGCCCTAAAAAATTGTTAGGATATACCACGCTGAGAGTAGCGATTTGTTTATACGATTCGGGCATGATAAATGATGTCGGAAGCTCAATAAATTTTATAACAAGAAGATGAACACTCACAAACACCATATTTGAGATACACGATCCCTCCTCTTTATTAAGATACAAAATTTTCAAATTTTTACCATTGATTAGGTCCATCAGCCAGTTTTGATCAAAACCGGCTGATCGACTTTCAAAAATCGACTGATGGATCGATCGATATCGGCTTGACATGAGACCGAGCCCTATGCGCTTGGGTTGGTGTCCTGAATATGCCCATGCCTTGAAAATTTGTTACGATACACCTAGTCGAGAGCAATGATTTATTTTACATGATTCACACACGATAAATGATGTCAGAAGCTCAATCATTTATATAATAAGATTTTGATGACTCAAATACACCATATTTGAGATACATGAGAAGTCCAAATTATGTGGTTTTGAAATTTTATACTTTTAGAGTTGATTAGGTCCATCAGCCGGTTTTGACCAAAACTGGCTGATGTTTTTTTTCAAAAATTGATTGATGGATCAATCGATATCTTATTAACATGGGACCGGGTCCTATATGCTTGGGCTGGTGCCCTCAATGTATCCATGCCCTCAAATATTGTTACGATACACTACGTCGAGTGCAACAATTTTTTTTACACGATTCAAGCACATAAAAAGAAGTCGAAAGCTCAATAAATTTTATAACAAAAAGATAATTACTCAAACACACCATATTTGAGAGCATTGAACTCTCCTCTTTCCTAGGATATGAAAATTTTAATTTTTAGAGTTGATTACGTCCAGTAGCCGATTTTGACCAAAACATGTTGATGGACTTCCAAATCCGACTGTTGGAAGCTTACTAAATTTTATAACAAGAAGAAGATCACTCATACACACCATATTTGAGATACATGATCTCTCCTCTTTATTAACACACTAATTTTTCAAAGTTTTTAGTTGTTTAGGCCCATCAGCTAGTTTTGACCAAAAACGACTAATGGACTAAATGACATCGGATTTCCATAAAATAATGTTACGATACACCACTGAGAGAGTAGCGATTTTTTGAACACGATTCATGCTTGATAATGATTTTATAACATCAGTCGACTGACATTTTTTTCAATTGAAACAATTTCAAAAATCAGTCGGTTGTTGTTTCACACTAATCGAACCATAATGCTACCATGTAGATTTTTTTGTTATATCAATCAACTGGCCCACAATTCCAATTGAATCAATTAGATTCTGTGTCTATTTTTCCATACATCAATCGACTAGATTTTACTTTCAGGCGAATTGATTAGCTTCTGTGTTGATTTTTCCATACACTAATCGACTGGATTTTAATTCCAGTCGAATCGATTAGATTCTGTACCGGTTTTTCCATACATCAATCGACTGGATTTCAATTCCAGTCAAATCGATTAGCTTCTATGATGAATAGACTTTTGAAACTGGCTGTTGGACCAATCAACATCAACTTGATATGGTAATGAGTCCTATGCACTCATGCTGGTGTCCTAAATGTACTCATACCCTCAAAAATTGTTACAATACAGCACGCCAAGAGCAACTATTTTTTGAACATGATTCGTGCATGATAAATGATGTCGGAATCTCAAGAAATTTTATAACAAGAAGATGAACACTCATAAATACCATATTTGAAATACATGATCTCTCCTTTATTAAGATACATAATTTTTAAATTTTTGAGTTGATTAGGTCCATCAGTCAGTTTTGACCAAAATTGGCTGATGTATTTTCAAAAATCACTGATGGACTGATCAATATTGGCTTGACGTGGGATTGGGTCCTATACACTCGAGCTGGTGTCCCGAATGTGCCCATGACCTAAAAAATTGTTACAATACCCTTGCAATTTTTTTTAACACTACTTTTTCACATTCCAATACAAACAAAATTTATAAAACATCTAAATATACATCTAGAAATATTTTTAGCAAAATACATCAAAAGTTGAGCAGTATCATAAATGATACACTTGTGTTCCAAATACATACAAAAGTTGACCACTATCACAATTGATAAGCTTGTGTCCTAAATACATATAAAAGTTTAGCACTATCATAAATGACAAGCTTGTGTCCCAAATACATACAAAATTTTAGCACGGTCACAAATGATAATCTTATGTCCCAAATACATATAAAAGTTGAGCACTATCATAAAAGAACACCAATTCATGTATCAACTTGCTGGAGGCATTCTATATGATTTTTTTATTATGACCCAATTGTTTGCATCTACTACACTTGTTTTTAACTTTTGTTGTGGGCTTCGATGGGATTCTCGCCTTCTTCCTTCTTCTAGGTTGCACAAGGCTACTAGGTGGTAAAATAATACATTCATTTTTATCTATTGGCCAATATTGTTTACTTTTACATGGATAAATATGACCCATGTATATACTTTTCCAAGTTTCAAATAAGAAATAATGCTCACAATAGTTATACGGGTCTATGTTCCTATATAAACATACTGCAAGAGAGTGTGAGTAAGGAATGCCCGAAATCTGGAACTCACCACAATTACACTTACAAAACTCGATATCAACTATATAGGATGATGATTAAGTTTGTACCTCCATTTCAGTTTTACTATGTGGATGGATGAACTGTATAGTACCCAATTTTCTGCCTTCTAGTGTCAATCTTCTTCATAGCTAATGGCGTCAATACTCCTGAATAATTTGACACTAGCACCCTATGGTCATAAAATAACTTTCCTCCTTATGTTGTTTATTAGTCCGATAATTGGGAGGTCTCGAGTCTTCTTGAATAATGCATTCATGCTTTCAGAACAATTCATTGTCAAAATTGAATACCTTCTACCAGGGAAATATGCATTTGCCCATTTTGAAGGATCTATATTTTAAAGCCATTTATAAGCATCTACATGTGTCTCTGACATAGTTTGAATGATTCGATCTTGTGGAATTGTATTCTCTTTAGCTTCAATCCAAAATAGTCCTAATGTAGGTCTATCATGAGTATCTGTAACTATATTACAAGACAAGTGATAATAATATAATCCATGGTAAGCAATAGGGTAACCTTACTCATTGCAAATAATATTTCACAATGTCTATCAAATATAATTGTCATATTTGATGGATCAATTACAAGAAAAATCTTTAAATGATTTAAAAATCACTCTTATGTAGACGCACACTCAACCTTAACAATTCCAAAGGCAATTAGAAGAAGATTTCTATTACCATTTACTGTTGTAGCCATCATTAATATACCAGGATACTTGCCCTCAAGTGTGTTGTATCAATTCCAATTAATTTACAAAAATATGATAAAAAAATCTTCCATATGCACCAAAAGCTCAAAAATAACATTGAAATTTATCACCATTTCTTTTTAATGCAATGTATGTTTCTGGGTCTCTATATTTTAGCTCACGAAATAATATAGGGAGATCATCATAATTCTTATCGAAATCACCTACCACCTTATTTATAGCTTTCACATGTGCATAGTAAGTCTTTCAATATGATATATTCGCTCCAATCACAATTTCATCTCATTCTGAATGTTTATAGTATATAATCTTCAGATGCCAAAAAATAACTTTCTATTTGAGAAGCTATAAATGAAGATGTGCATGCAGGATAATCAGTTGTTATCATCCTAAATATTTTGTAACCATGAACTCAATATTTCCCCTTGCAATTATTATCCATGTGCAATTTTCTCCATTACAAATAGATTTAACTCAATTTTTTTTAGTGTCCTTTATTTTGTATGTGAAGCCTCTTTTCATAGCATATTTAGCAAGTGTTTCTTTAAAATGTTTTTGCATTGGGTAAACCTATAATAAGAATTGATATATATTTTTGTTAGTACTACTAAAATAGAGTTAAGTTAACATTAATAAAGCTAACAATAAATATGTTACCTGACCAACACTAAATTCTTCAATAACGTCATCTACTGGTTCCATTAGTAATGGAGTAAGTCTTGTGTTCATTTCATATGTATCTTCAGTTCATATAAATTGTTGTTTAAGGTCGTTATATTCATTAGTGTTTACTGGTCATCTACATTCATTCTCGGATATATCCATTTCAATTTTCGGTTCCATTCTATTATCATTATATTCTTGTTTAGTCCATGTATTTTCAAAAAAAGAATTCAATCCTGTACTTGTATGTACTGGGTCATCCATAACACTTGGTGCTTATTCATTCAAATTGAAACAATAATTAATAGTATTAACCACAAGACTAGAGAAAGTTGATGGTGTCACAATGCAGGTATTCAAATTTATATTTGGAGTTATGGATTTGTTTCGATTCTCTATTTGTAAATTTATGGATTGCATCAAAGTTGTGAGCACCTTATCAAAAATTTGATCTTCCCTATATTGTTACAATCAAAACTTAACCATATTATAAACAAATATTCTATTAAGATTATCAATATTTAAAAAAATATTAGCTGAGTAGATGAAGTGAATAATTCATTAAATGTGTGTCTTGATATAGTTGTATTATAAACCTTTTTAAAATTAATTATTTTATAAACTATTATCTTTTATATAAAATCAAAATTAAGGTTTTAATTTAAAGAGTTAAACAAACACATCTACAACTTTAAAATATTAATCTTTCTACAAATTGATAATGTTAATCTATAATAGGGAAAAAATATTAATAAAAATTGATATAAGAAAATATACATATTTAGAATGAATACCGTCAAAAGCTTCATCCTCTCTAGGAGTTATGATGTTGCCCCAACAATGTCATGAGTTTTTTTTTTTGGAATGATAGCAAAGACAGGAATAGTATGAGGTGTTTTAAAAATGATGAAATAATGATTTACATCAAACGCATGGCTAAACTTTCAATTTAAAAGAGGCTTCATCCTACTGGAGCATTAAGTTGAGAAGAGTAGTATTTTGTCAGACGAGAAAATTGATGCGAGCATTGTCCCAAAAAACTAACATACCTCTGTTCGCACGTCGAAACTAGCCGCGAAGGAAGGTTAGAGGAAAGTAGTGTTCATCGATTATGATAGTCTTGAGGAGAAGATCTTCATCTTTTTCATTGTATTTGTTTGTCCCAAGGTGCATTTGTAAATGCTCAAGTTGTTTAGATTTAAATTTTGTTTTTGTTTTCGTAGAAGAAGTGGGCTGCCTCTCCTATGCAATTCAAAAGGTGGAAAGCGGCCCCCTGATCCTGCCCCACAGATTTTCAGAGGGAGGCAAATCACGATTTAACTGGTGTAGTGAGGCGCCTGGGGTCGAGGGAATTAATGCCAGCAGACCAGGATTTTATTCCGTGTGCAAATACGACCCTCGAATCTGTGATCTCATTCAAATCGGTCAGGCGTCTCACCATCCGATCCCTCTCCTATGCGATTGAGTAAATTGCTGTCTTTTTTTTCCTAAACCCTTCGGAAGTTTTTTCTATCAAATCAACGAAAAGGCTCCGGTTTGTTCGTTTATTGCAGCTCCTCACGTGATATGGAGGATGTCTGACAGGTGGTCGGTCGCCTCTGTCATCTCCACCCTCCACTTCCCACATCCAACGGTCCATATCATTTCAACTTCTCAATTTCCTCCCCCAGCTCCCAAACCCATTCTAAGCCCCTCTCCCTCGTGTCTTCGTCATCGCCGCCGCCGCCGCCGCCGCCGCCATGCAGTCCTCAGCTCTTTCGTCGACGATATCTCTCCGTCCTTATCCTTCTCCAACCATCAACGCCTCCGCCACATGCAGCCGCCCCTTTTTTCTCTCCTGCCTCAGGCCTCAGCGCCTCTGCGTTTCCGCTTCGTCGTCCTACGAGCCCCAGCAAGTAGTCGAAAGCCCCCCTCCTCCGGAGTCAGAGATTCCTCCCATTCCCCGCAAGCTCAACCGCTTCAGCTCCCGGATTACGGAGCCCAAGTCCCAGGGCGGGTCTCAAGCCATCCTTTACGGGGTTGGCCTCTCAGATGACGACATGAAAAAACCCCAGGTGGGGATCTCGTCCGTGTGGTACGAGGGTAACACCTGCAACATGCACCTTCTCCATCTTGCCGAGGCCGTCCGCGAGGGCGTACGCGAGGCTGGCATGGTTGGATTCCGATTCAACACTATTGGGGTTAGCGATGCTATCTCGATGGGAACCAGAGGAATGTGCTATAGCCTGCAGTCGAGGGATCTTATAGCCGACAGTATCGAGACTGTAATGGCAGCACAGTGGTATGACGGCAACATTTCCATTCCAGGATGCGATAAAAATGTGAGCTTTCTTGAGTTCTTCCTGGTCATATCTTTCCTCATTCATTTTTCTTTGTATCCATTTTACTTATTTTTAGGTTCGAGTGTATCCATACTAGTCTCTGTTTTGGTAGGAGAGAGACGGAAGAATGTAGAAGAGGAGAAAATAATAGAGCTAAGATCTAGGCTTTCTATAGGAAAATGCTAAAGGAAAAAATTTGTTCTGAACATCTGGAAAGGAAGGAGAGGTCCTAAGAGATCAAATGGAACCATATATCAGATATTACCCTCTCATAACCAAAAATATGGTAAAATAGAACTTTGATCTTCTCCACTTTCACTGGGACCTATGAGAAATAGATTGGCAGTTCAAATTGGCTTTGCCAGCTATTGTGATTCCATCTTGATCTAGTGTTTGATCAATATAATCAATTTATGGAGTGGGGTAAAAGGATATTACTATTTTTGCTAGATGATTGCGATCCTTATCTGCTAGCTCAGTTTTTCAGGATAATTGAAATTGCTCTAAGACTATCTCCAGATGATTTTGATTTGGTTATTACCTTGCTCACGGAATTTACTCCAAATTTCATTGAGTTCCTTTAGCTAAATGATTATTTCTTTCCTAGAATATTTCACTTTATTTCTAATTTTGTTTCAGTTTAAGCCTTTAAAAGAAATTCCAATCCCCCCTATTAATAATTTTTCATATTATTAATATTCCTCTTATTAGTTTTGTTCTCTTTAAAAGAAAACCCAATCCCCCCTATTGATCATTGCTTAGATTAATAATATCTTCTTCATTACTTTTATTCTATGCATAAGAGATTTTTTCTCATATTGTATCAAGTGGCATCAAAGCTGAATTTCTAATTATGTGTTTGTAACTTTGCCTTCTCCTACACTACTTCATCTTAATTACTTATGCATCCCACATTGCTCAACCACCATCTGCCTATATTCCACTCAAGTCCCTTCTAGTCATATAGAAATGTCTTGTTCCTATTAGATGGTCTCTTACATTGGTGATATTTTGTGATGACAAAGGAACCCTTAAACCCTCACTAAAGGATAAAAGAAAGTTCTAGGAGTCAAACATAGTACCCAAGCCACAATAGTAGAAGTCTTTCCTTAATTGACTAATCTCTCCTTGGCAATAAGTCCCATTATATGATTCTAGAAAAGTCACTTGATGACTTACCTGATGAGCAACTTCTAGGACAAATTCAAGATCTAGAAATGAAGCCAACCTTGTAAAAAAAAAAGGCGAAACACTCGCCCCCAGCGCCCCCGCCAGCCCGCCCTAGGACCAACACGGAGATGAAGCCAACCTTAGCTCTACAAGAGATAGTTCTTGCGCTTGGTGATTTCTCTCTGAACCATAGAAACTATAAGCTAGTACAAATACTAATTCTCTATGAAATACTCCCACTAGAAAACTTCCAACATTGCACTAATCATATAATCACCAAAGTTCTTAACATATTTAGCAATCCATCTCCTATGATTGATGATCTTTTAAGTGAGCCTCCTAAGGATCCCTTGTCAACTCAGCATCAAAGAAAATTTTGCTTCCTAAGAGCAATACTGAACTAAAAACAATAGAAGAATCTACCAAAATAAGCTTTTCAAATTCTAAAACTTCTAAAAATTTAATCCTAATCTATATTAATAGGATGATGAAAGAAGATACAACAATGCCTCATTCATTGGAAGGGATGCCTAAGGAAAGATAATCAAAATACCATGTTGAATACCTTTTCTTTGCATTTGCAAATGATGGCCAAACAAGATGCATACAGCTTGCCTGAGGTCGACTTCTCCATACCGAGGCGAATTATACAAATTAGGAATTCAATTTTTAAAAAGATGTGCCTATTAAGAAAAATAAGGAAGCAAACTAGATGATGCGAGGACACAATAAGTTTGGTTGTATTAATGAGATGTGAGGGCGCCAACAAGTATTTTGTTCATATAGATCTTGACCTTGATGTAGTGGTGACTGAGAACGATGTGTTGGAAGATGGAAAAGTAGGCAAGGGCAACTTGAGAGGAAAGCAAGGAGCAAGAATGGTAGGTATAGGAGGGGATGGAGGCCGTGCTTGTGGTCTTGGCGCTAGCTCTCAAAAGGATCAGTGATGATTCTCATACCAATTGAAGTTTGATGATTGTGGGAATAATTCTTCATTCAATATGTGGTTTTAAAATCAAACATGCTACACTATTTTATAGGTATTGCAACATGTCATAAAAGGAAATACATGGATATTAATATTCTAAAGGGAAATATATCAATACAAATTGGGAAAATATCAAAGGCGGATTGAGAATTAATGCATACAAACTGAAGTAAAATTGGCGTAAGAGAATTTTAAATAATCTTTTTTTTCCTTTATCAATTTTATATCTGATGGCCAAAGGTTTTTCCCCCTACATAGTTCAATGGTTATGGAATTGCTATTATGCAACATGCTGAGGTAAGCCAGATAGATCTGATTTTTGTACCATAATTGTGAGAGATATTTTACTTGACGCACTAAGTTAACCTTAATAAAGGTTCCATGAATATTGTTCCAGTTTTAAGTAAATGAAACTTTTTAAGATAGTATTTTCAGTTATTTTACATTTTTTATCAACTAAATTTTTTGAAACCAAGTCTTCAAGATGGTTGCTTTCCAGAAAGAATATTTGTCATATCTGTGTAAAAGTGACCACTAGTTGTTCTCACTTGTGACAAATGTTTATCTGCTGATTGTATTATATAAAGTGAATTCTGTGCATACAATTGTTCAGCATTAACTAATTGAATCTGTGTCTTATGGCTTCATAGATGCCAGGTACAATTATGGCTATGGGAAGACTCAATCGACCAAGCATTATGGTTTATGGTGGAACTATCAAGGTAAGAAATGATGATAACAAACTTTCTGTTCGATAAATCCTTGTTTCTATTTATGGTTCTCCTATCTGGCGTAAAGATAATTTATATAGTATTTTGGCACATTCAAGGTAAGTTGTTTCTTTTGACTGAAGTTAGAAGTTTGAGGTCCCTTATCTCAGAACAACATTTGGAATCTTGTCTAAATTCGAGTTAGATTGTTTAGGTTGATCAAAGTATTCTTCCAATAAAAGCTAGAGCCATGTTTTAGGTCAATTTAGTCCCTATTTTTATTGATTCAAATCATGTAGGAGGCATCCTTGCGTGTTCGATCTGATCTTGTCATTTAAACCTCTTCCATTGGGAATTATTTTTGATTGTTCATTCCCAATTAATCAACTATGTTACTCCTCCTCTGGAGCTGATATAACTCCATCTTAAATTTTTTTAACTGTGCTTGGTGACAGTATTCTACTGGTGTTACCCTGAGGCCTGAGCTAGTAGAGTATGTGGATATATGCCCTTCTGATCATTGATTCTGATGCTTATTATAGTTCCTGGTTGTTGTCATACACAATACCTGCCCTTGCTAAACTTGACAAGCATAATTTCTCGCTTATGGCATGCATAGAAAGTTACTATATTTTCAGAAAACTTAGTTTGTGTGGTATTGAAATTTTTTTCTCTTGTTCCTGGTGATTCCGTCTTGATATCTTTTTTAGGGGTTGCAATCTTGTACTTTGAGGGTAAATGGATTGAAGGTTCATATATTATTATTATTTTTATCAAGTACTTGTTACTGGTGATCAACTTATAATGTGTCAACTTGCTTGATCCTCAAACATCAAATTATAAATATCCAAAGCATTCTGAATTTGCTGTGAGATTTTGTGAAATACATGATGCTGGTGCCCATCTACTGTTGAAACTGTGCTATACTTGCATCAAAACCAATAATTTTAACCATGCCACTTCTTCTGAGTTCTGAGACCATAGGATTGGCAGAATGCAACTCAGTTTTTGAATCATCAACACTGACATAAAGATTTCGGTGGAGACCGAAACCTCCCAACTCCCAGATTTAAATCTCATCCAGTATTGAGGGATATGGTAAAAACATACAATTGTGACAATATGTCGAGATTTACAAGATTGGTATAGTTGATGCTGCCATTTTTATTGATATGCAGCAATACCATACAGGTTTAGGTACAAGTAATATAGAGCTAGATAGTGACACAACCTTACATGACCTGCAAAATTAAGAGAGCTACTAATATAATCATAGAATCTAGTTTGATATAGATGCATGTTAAAAAGTAAAACAAAATTACTAATATAGAAAGAGGTTTCTTTGTCCAAAAAATAGAGGATAATGTTATGCAAATTCCTTATAGGGGACCTCAAATGATCATAACAAGAATACTAGATATACCTCTTAACATCACATATCAAGCATAAGGAAGCAATACAAAACTTTTGACCACAGTTCTCTACTAAAAAATAAGGTTTAAAGTTTTGAGTGTTTCGATTTATGACTAGAATGATACAATTTTGCTACCGCAACATGCCGCGCTAATACAATTTCATACTTTTTTAAATATAAAATATAGTATAAGATTAAGAGTCATACTATGCAACTTTTTGAAAGAGTAATAAAAAAAGACTAAGGAAGAAGATCATGGTGATCGAAAATCAATTTAGATTTATGCCTAGAAACTCTATACATCTTCTCAGGCAACTAATTGAAAAGTATATGAAACAGAAGTCAGACTTTCGCTTGGTGTTCGTGAACTTAGAAAAAGCTTATGATAGAGTCTCAAGAGAAATTATATGAAAAATTCTAGAAAAGTGGGGTGTTAACATAATATATATTGAATTAATTAAGGATATACAGGAAGAAGTAATGACAAGAGTGAATACTTCAGGCGGATTAATCGAAACATTTAATCAACTTTAAGTTCTTATCTTTTTATACTAATCATGTATGAACTTGGCACATTCAAGATATCGTATCGTGGTGCATGTTTGTAGATGATATTATTTTGGTATATGAGACACATAAAAGAGTAATGTTAAACTTGAATCTTGGTGAGAAATGCTAGAAGTGAAAGGTTTTAAGTTTAATAGAATAAATATAGAATATATAGAATTTAAGTTTAGCAATATTAAATATCATGGGACAATTATTAAGATAGGAGATGACGAATTATCTTTAACTAAGAGAGATTGAGAGAGATGTTTTACGTGGAATACACGCAAGATGGTTAAAATGGAGAAGAGCATTAGATATTTTTTGTGATCGTAAAATACCTTTAAGACTTAAAGAAAAATTTTATAAAACGACGATTAGACCTACTATGTTATATAGAGTTGAATGTTGGGCTATGACTTGAGCACACGAGCAGAAGATAAGAGTTGCAGAGATGAGAATTTTAAGGGAATGTGCTGACATATAACGATGGACATAATAAGAAATGAAAATATCAGAGAGAAAGTCAAGGATGCCTCCATTGAGGGAAAATACCACGTTTAAGATGATATGAACCAATATATGTTCCAGTTAGGCAATGTGAAACTATAAAAAATATGCATATTAAACAAGGAAGACAAAAAAAAATACTTAGTTAGCAACAATAAAATAAGATAAAATTTATTTAAATATATATGATGTTATAGTAGGGGATTGAGTTCAATGAAATAGAAGAATTCATATAGCAAACCCCACCTAGGGGAATAAAGTTTTGTTTTTGTTATTGTTATAGTATAATATAAGATTAAGAATTATATTATATTATAAGATTAAGAATAATTTGTTTCAATACTACAAAACAGCAACCAAACCTTATCCTACTAGGCGAAATCAATTAGATGGATCCTTCTACGTTATTGGGTTCATCCTCTACTATATCATCATCTATATTTAAATAAATTTTATCGTTGCTAATCAAATCTTCTTTGTTCTTGATCATTTAATGTGCGTATTTGTTATAATTTTACATTGTCTAATTAAAACATTTATTAGTCATCTAAGTATATGTTTGTGCCATCTTAAACACGACTCTCGGAGATTTCTCTTAATAGACATAATCTAACTTTCTGTTTAATGTTCTCATTTCTTATCTTATCCATCATTGTATATCTACATATTCATCTTAACATCTTCATCTCTGCAACTTTCATCTTTTGCTCATATACTCGTCGTTGCCCAACATTCATCTTCATATAGCATAGCAGGTCTAACTATCATTTTATAAAAACTAACCTTTAAGTTTTAGAGGTATTTTATGATCACAAAGAACACTTAGCCCTTTTCTCTATTTCAACCATCCTGCTTGTATTCATGTAAGACATCTCTTTGAATCACTTTATCTTTTTACAAAACTGATCCTAAATACTTAAAACTCTAGCTTTTAGGTAATTCATTATTTCTTATTTTAACAATTGTCTTACTACATCTATAGCGCTAAATTTTTTTATATATTTTGTGTTTACTCTACTAAGCCTAAAACTTTTCATTTCCAGCCGTCAAGATTCAAATTTAACATTTACTCTTTTATGTGTCTCATCTACCTAAACAATATCATCTACAGATAATATGCACCATGACAACATGTTTTTGAAGTATTTAGTGAGTTTATCTATAATTAATGTAAAAAGATAGGGATTTAGAATTGATTCTTGATATAACCTTATTTTTATAGGAAGGACTTCGATTAATGCTCTTGGAGTTTTCACTCTTGTTATTGCATTCTTATACATATCCTTAATTATTTTAAAATACATAACGTTAATATTTTTCTTTTTTAGAATTTTCTATATAATTTTCCTAGGAGCTGTCTAAGTTTTTTCTTAGTCGACGAATACCATGTCTAATTCTTGCTTCTTTCTCCGATACTTATTAATTAGTTGTTTGAGAAGATGTATAACTTCTATTGTCAACCTTCCAAGTATGAATCTAAATTGATTTTCAGTCATTGTGTTTCCTTTCTTAATCTTTTTGTCATTCTTTTTCAAAGTTTCATGATACGACTCATTAACTTAATGCCCCTATAATTCACACAATTTTTTACGTCTCCTTTGTTTTTATATAGGTAGACTAGAGTACTTACCCACTACTATCAAATATTTTTTTTTATTTTTAATATTAGATTAAATAACTTTGTATGTCATTCAATACCTACATCCTAGATACTTTCATATCTTTATTGAAATATGTCCAATAATTTTTTCATTTTGCATCTCATTTAAAGCTTGTCCTACTTCTAAAGCTTAAATTTTAGGATAAAATTTAATATTTTATACTCCTTTGACCTACATAAATTTTCTAAGTTAAGTTTGTCACTAAACCTTCATTAAAAACTCAGATGAAAATATCACTTTCATGTATTTTTTATTTTCTCATCATTCACTAGTACTCTATTGCATTCATCGTTAATGCATTTTATTTGATAAGATCTCTTGTCTTTTTTCTCTATTTTAGCTATTCTATAGATGTCTCTTTCTCCTTTTGTATCTAGCTATTGATATAAGCATTTGAAATCTTCATTTTTGGTTTTACTCACTGCATTCTTGGCTACTGCATTTGTTTTTCTTTTCACTTTCTCCAAACTTTCGCAATCTATCACCAAGATTATTTATTTAGTGGTGCATGCCATTTTATTCACTAAGTACACTCTTGGTTACCATTTTCAAATTTAATGCCATCCTATCTCGTGTGAGTTGCTATGTATTTCTCCTAATACTTGTGCCCTTACCCTCTCCTTAAATATACTTTGATTCAGTCCTTTAACTTCGACAATTGGATACTTAGAGACATGCGCATCTTCCTTTTATTATACTATATTTGAAGTGCATATATATGTTGGATAAATAAGTTTTCTCCAGAGATATCTTGTAATATTTACAAATCTTTCTTTCTTCTCGAACATATAAGAAAGTTAATTTATGACTTATTGTTTTCACTTTTAAACATAATCAAGTGTTCTTCTTTTTTCTTGACAAACATATTAGTTGTTGTAAGTTCATACGCTATCACAAAAATCTAATATTTTTTTTTCTTCCTCATTTCTTGATTTGAAACTATAACCCCTATGCACCCTATATTCTTCATTTCTTACTCGTAGATGTCTATTTAGATCTTCTCATATTAAAATTTTGTTTATTTAGATCTTCTCATATTAAAATTTTGTTTATTTAGATCTTCTCATATTAAAATTTCGTTTGGAGGAATTTTTTATTCTACCTCATCTAGCTCTTCCCAAAATTTATATTTGATGTCTTTATGAGGTGCATATACTAATTACCTATGTAGCACAAATACTTTGATTTTTTTTTTTTGAAGTATCGAACATGGATACGGATACGATACGTAAATATGCGTATCGGGTACGATAAAAAACGTGTCATGGACTTTTTTGAGGTTTGACCAGGCAGGTACGTTTTGGACACGGCAAGGATACAGCTAGGATACTTTTCCGAATATATTTGGGCAAAATTGCAAATATTTAAAATTTTCATGTGTTAATTGAAAAAACTCGAAATTTTCTAGGACTAATTGGAAAATAATTAATAAAAATGAATTGGGTTGTGGGCATTTAAATCCTAAACCATAATCTTTTGCTGCTCGCTCTCATCCTACTCACCTCTCATGGCCTCTTTGACGTCGCTCACCTGCCTTTTTGTTGCGCCGCCGTCACTCGCCATGTAAGCCCTAAATTAATGTTTCTGATTTTTGCTCTACTCCTGTAAAGTGCTTAAACTCTAATCATTTTGTTAAAAATATTTGATTTAGAAATTTGAATATAAGCCCTAATCTTTCAGTCTCCTTTTTCTTCTTTTTTGCTTTCTATTTTTTTGATGAACAGTATCTGAAAGTCTCGGTTTTGATCATCTTTCATGATCATACATGCCACTGTACCAATTGTCACTCATTCTCGGTTTTGAACATCATTCATGATCTTTCAATACTAAATTTTAAATATATATGTATTATATATATATATTTTAATGATTGTCATATCCTAGCCGTATCATATCTTATATTTTCAAAATTTGTCGTATCGTCGTATCTGTATCGTATTCGAAACGATACCTGTACTTGTATCCATGCAACATAGCTAATTACATTGATAGTTTCTTTCGCTACCACTTTCTTATGAGTTATAATCATATCTCATTCCTAACTAATACTATTTTGTCCTTTAACGAACTATCTACAACAATAACTACTCCATTTTTTGTTTTACGTTTTCCTATATATCATTACTAGAACTTGAGTTCTCCATCATCTTTATTTTCTCTCCAACTTATTTTGTCTCTTGTAAATACAAAACATTAATTTTTCTCCTAATTATCGTATCTACTACTTCTATTATTTTATAGGTGAACGTTCTTATGTTTCACATTCCAAATCTAACACAATCAATATCCCTATAATATTTATTCTTATTCAACCTATGATGTGAGAACTTTTGTATATTTAACACTACAGTCAAATTCTTATAGAGATGTAGTGATCCTTGCAGGGTAGTCGATAGCAGCGCTATCGCGGCGTCGCGGCGCGTCGCGGCCGGACGCCGTTCCACGCTGCGCGTCGCGGTGCGGAATGGAATCGCGCCAATCGCGCGCCTATCGCGCCAATTGCGCGCCTATCGCGCGCGTCGCGTCGCGCGTCAAATGCGCTCGTCGCGCGTCAAACGCGCTCGTCGCGCGTCAAACGCGCTCGTCGCGCGTCAAACGCGCTCGTCGCGCGTCAACGCGCTCGTCGCGCCCCGACGGTCCAGCTTCTTTGACCTAGGGTTAAAAAAGCTTATATGGAACAAAAAAAAACCCTGTTTTTAACCCATTACTGCTGTTTTTCCCCCCTGGTTTTGCTGCTGCCGACTTCTCCTGTTTCTTCCCGGCGGCGACGATTCCGGCGACGGCAACCTCCCGATTCTAGCAGCGAGCATCGGAGCAGGTAAGCAACTCTATTCTCCATTGCATCTACTCTATTCTCCTGATTCCAGCGAGCATGTAAGCAATTTTTGTTGTTTTTTTTTCTTTCTCTGTTTCTCAGATTCTCTCCAATCTGTATTTCCTTTTTTTTGGACAGATTCTGTCCTCTGTTTTCTGGGGCAGATTCTGTCTTTTTTTTTTTTGGACAGATTTGTCCTTTGTTTTTTTTTCATTTTGGACAGATTCCCTTATTTTATTTTATATTTCTATTTGTTTCAGATTTCTAAGTTCTAGTCATGGCGGCGCCGACATCATCACAAGGAGCTACTCCATCTTCACATGGTTTAGTAAAACCCACTGGTGATAATATTGACATTGCATGGAAATGGAATAGTGTGAAAGATATTAATAATAGGAAGAGTGTTACTTGTGATTTTTTGGAAAAGTGACTACGGGTGGAATCACTAGAGCCAAAAGACACCAAATGTGTGTGAAGGGAGATGTTGATTATTGTAGAAAGGTTCCCCCAGATGTAAAACAACTTCTTAAAGAAGCTTTAGAGAAGAAAACTGCTTTGAAGGAAGCATATTTAGCAGAGATGCAAGAAGATGAAGATGAGCAAGAGGAAGTATGAGAAATTCATCAAATTAGAAGTGGGAAGAGACCTTCATGTACAACTGAGTCTTTTTTTAAGCCACCTAAGAAAGGATATAATGTGAAAGGCAGCCCCATGGATTTGCTTCTTTTGAAAAACCGTGAAGCACAAATGAAACTTGGAAAGGCTCATAGGCAAACAAGCATCAATGATGCTTGTGATAAAGAGGCAAGGGAAAGAAACATCCAATATATTGCTCGATTTTTTTATAGGACTGGGATTGCATTCAATGTTGCAAGGTCAAAAAGTTTCAAGATGATGCTTGAAGTTGTTGGAAACTATGGTCCACATCTTAAGGCTCCAAGTTATCATGAGTTGAGAGTTCCACTCCTTAAAAAGGAGTTGGAATTTATGAAAGACATGCTAAAGAGCCATAAGGATCAATGGGTGCAATTTGGATGCACAATTATGTCAGATGCTTGGACGGATATGAAGAATAGAACCTTAATCAATTTCATGGTGAATTGTCCAGAACGGACAATGTTTGTGAGAAGTGTTGATGCTTCTGCTTACATGAAGACGGGAGAAAAAGTATTTGAGTTGTTGGATACATTTGTGGAAGAGATTGGAGAACAAAATGTTGTTCAGGTGGTATCTGACAATGGAAGTAATTATGTCTTGGCCGGTAAGAATTGCTAACTTAGTCTAATTGCTTTTTTTACTTGCTTTGATTATTGATCACTTAACTAGTTTCATTTAATGTGATTCTTCTTAGGCAAACTACTTGAAGCTAAGAGGAAGAATCTCTTTTGGACTCCATGTGCTGCACATTGTGTGGACTTGATATTGGAGGACATTGGAAAGCTTCCTCGAGTTAAGAAGACAATCTCAAGAGGAATAAATCTTGTGGGCTTCATCTACAACCACACATTGGCCTTGAACATTATGAGAAAGTTCACTAACAAGATGGAATTGGTTAGGCATGGAGTGACAAGGTTTGCTACGACCTTTCTTACCTTACAAAGGTTGTTCAAACAGAAGCACAATCTTAGGAGGATGTTCACTTCAGAGGAGTGGTTGAAGTCCAAATTAGCCAAAGAAGTAAAGGGAAAGAGGGCAAGTGATATTGTATTGGTAGCTTCATTTTGGAATGATGTGCAATATTGTATTATGGTTATGGGGCCACTTTTCAATGTCCTTAGACTTGTTGATAATGAGAAAAAGTCTGCCATGGGATATATCTATGAAGCAATGGATCGGATCAAGGAAACTATTCAACAAGTTTTCAAAGAAAAAGAAGTGTTGGACAAGGATGTTTTTGCTATTATTGATAGAAGATGGGAGTCACAACTTCATCATCTATTGCATGCAGCTGGCCATTTTCTAAACCCGGAGTTTTATTATAGCAACAAATTGATAGAGTTTGATGAAGAAGTGATGCAAGGACTCTATAAATGTATTGAGAGATTGGTTAGAGATGAAGAGGAAGCTGACAAGATTGTATTGGAGTTACCTTATTACAAGAGGGCTGATCGGGTGTTTGGATCAAAGTTTGCAATAAAATATAGGAACATACTTGCTCCCGGTAAGAGTTTAAGATATACAAGTATTCAGTATTTCATTATTGATTATCGATAAACATAGCAAATGTCAAATAGCAATGCTAATTAATTGACTTTCAATCACAGCGGAATGGTGGAGGAATTATGGATCATCCACTCCTGCATTACAGAAATTTGCTATTAAGGTCTTAAGTTTGACTTGTAGTTCATCGGGATGTGAGCGAAATTGGAGCATCTTTGAGCATGTAAGTAAATATTATTAGTTATTATATTTCACATTATTCTCCTTTACAAAGTTTCATTTAGTGTCTAATTGAATTTTGAATTTGTGATGTAACAGATTCATTCTAAGAAAAGAAACAAGCTTGAGCATCAAAAGTTGCAAGACTTGGTGTATGTCAAGTACAATCAAAATCTCAAAGAGCGCTTTGATTGTAGAGATGTGATTGATCCAATTGTCCTTCGTGATGTTGATGAATGTAATGAATGGTTGGTTGGACAAATGGACAAGGAAGGTGCTGAGGATGAATTAGTGTTTGATGATGATGATGGTTTGACATGGGGTGATGTTTCTATTGCAGTAGGTGCTAGTGAGCCACTCCAAAACACTAGGCTTGCTACAAAATCAAAGAGGCCTACTCTTACTATTGCTGCAAAGACTTCTAAGTTATCAAGAAAGAAAGGGAAAGAGCCTATGCAAGATCAAGAAGAGGAATATGAAGAGGAGGAAACAGAGTCAGATGAGAATGAGGGTCAATATGAAGAGATTTTTAAGTCTAGTTCTAGTGGAGGGGAAAGTGACGAAAATGACTTGGTTGTGGGAGATTATTATGATGATGATGATGATTGATCATTGTCTGAGTGGAAGAATGTTTTTAGTTTTTATAGTCCAAGAAACTTAAGAAGTTTTGGCCTTTTGGGAATGAGAACTAGCTTTGACTATTATTTTTTGTTTTTTGCTTGGCCTTATGACTCTTATTTATACATTAACATGAATATATGATGATGATTTTAGAGTATGATATGAATATGATGTGCCTTTAAATTATTAGATGATTGAGTTTAATTGTGGATTTTTTGTATTTGAAGTTTGAACATTTATATGTGTTATGTACTTATGTAAATGTGATATTTAAATAGCGGTCATCCCGCTATCCGCTATACCGCTATAGCGTTTTTGGGGTTGGCCGCGACGCGCCGCGATCCAGGATTGACTACTCTGGATCCTTGTAGTTGAATTGTAACCAAGGTTCCGAAAATCGGACCGGACATTGAACCGGTCGAGGTAAGGGTTCAGAGGTTTAGAGGTTCAACCGGTTTAACCGGGGATCTAATCGGGATATAACCGGTATATAATAAAGCATGTATTTATATAAATATATGAAACTAACGACTTATCCAACTACTTTCTTCAAGATTGGATCAACTAGGTCGAGCATGTGATATGTTTTTGTTAGCAACTCAGTACGGTATTCTTAAAAAAATGGTTAGTTTCAAATAAAAATTCAAGTTTAAAACCATTGGGTTCAAGAAATCTGGATACGAATTTAAGAATCTTATTAGAAGTTAAAATTATATCACGATAGCATTTGTTCACCAATAAACACTTAAACAGAGGACACTAGCAAAGCACATGTAAAATCACTTAATTTCCAAATATGTCATATACTACTGCCTTCGTATGCCAGCACGACGACGCAACGAGGCTGGCAGCGGGATGAGACTAGCGGAGGCAGGGCGACGCAACGAAGCTGGTGGAGGCGGGGCGACACGACGAGAGGCTAGCAGTGGTTGCTCTCTTGCAAGCAAACAACATGGTTGCTCGTTTGGGACTTTGGGTGAAAGCAAACTAGGTTTTTGGTATTTTATTTTTCAATTTTCATTTTTCAGTAAGAAAATAAAACTGCAAAAGGGAAAAAAAATCAAAAATAAAATAAACCAAGCCGGTTTGATCGGTTTTTCCGGTTTGCCCGGTTCACCGGTTCCCGACCGGTTCAAAACAGTTCGCACCCGGTTCTTGAGTAGCCGGTTTTTAGAGTCAACTTGGATCGGAAATCTGGCCGGTTCCCGGTTCAACCGGTCCGACCGGCCGGTCCGGTCCGGTTTTCAGAACACTGATTGTAACACATTCATTTCAGGGAACAACGTAACATTATTATAATAGTTTGATAGATCCATACATAGAACATTCTCATGTATTTGTCATTGACAGGCTTGAAACCAACATTAGCATATTTGAATAATTTGGTTTAATATTTATTCAAAATAATAGTATATCTTATAAGATTAAGAATTATATTATATTAATTTATTTTTTTCATATCTCTATTAAAAAAATTCTTAGGCAAAAAAGAAAATGGTAAATAAATAAAAAATCAATGAATGAAAGGGGAAAGTAATCAATTAGCAGGAAAGGGAATTTAGTAGGAAAAGAAAGAAATTAGGTGGAAAGGAAATAAAGACAATAAGATTAGAACGAAATAAAAAAGGGGAAAGGAGAAGAAAAAAAGAGTTGTGGGTTGCAATGGTCAGTCATGGCCTAACCGCTTGCGGCCAGGTGAGGCGAACTACGAGAGGTCTTGCGACCTTACTTGACTGTCATGATCTCATGGAAGCCTGTGACCAACGTTTGGTTGATCGTTATCATCCATGCTATTGGAGTTTTGGCGAGACCGTTGCCCGTGAACATTCTATTTTCCTCTCATCCTCTTCTCCTCTTTTGGTTTTTGTAGTGCTGGTGTTGTGCCGGTAGGATGACAAATTCACTTGTGTCGACTGGCACGACATGAAACTTTAACGTTTGCTAAAAAATCTTAAAATTGTTATGTGATTTACAACATTTTTGTAATTTGTTTTCACACTCAACCATAATCATGGTTGAGTGCCAAATTAGTGATAATGATGTGTAAATTCTCAGCAAGGAGCTATAAATTATCATAACAAATATTAAGAATACTAAACATACTTCTAACATCATATATCTTGAATGGGAAAGTATACAGAACCAGTTTAGTGCAAAGAAATTTAAAAACTATTTGAGTGTCAGACAACAACAACCTACGTCATTGGGCTCGAACCTCTATTATATCATTATTTATATTTCAATAACTTTTATGTTGTTTTATTGTTGCTTTTGAGTGTCAAAATGGAACAAAAATAATGCAGTGAATGACTATTTAGGATCAAAACATTGTTGGGTGCCAAAGCTTGCTCTATAATCTTTTAAAATGATGTCCTAGTCATAAGATGCATCACCATTTATCTTAGTTTTTTTTTTCCATTATTTGGCATTCAACTATTTCTAGTTGTTTTTTTTTTGAAATTTTCTGTGATTTTATTTATTTTTCTTTTTTTATTGGTGGTGTGGGTAAGAAGGGGCCTCAACTAAAATTTTACACAAAAGGGCCTTGGCCGAGCTTTAACTAAAACTAGGAGTCTCTTTTGGACAATTGCTCTCTATATATATATCTTGTGTGATAAAAAACATCCTCCTCTATGTTGGCCCTGGGTTGGCGGGGACGCTAGGGGCGAGTGAGTCGCCTTTTGCCATCTTGTGTCATAAAAAACATGAGCATCATCTTCCACTTCAAGCTTCAAATTCTGATGTATTAGATGCTGTAACAAAAATGCTAGAGTATCAATTAATCAATAATTAGGGCAATGAAGATGCCATATCGTTTATTTAAATGCAAGAAATATAAATATAAGTTTGTTAGCTATAATTACAAACTAAATTATGCTAGGATAGCCTTTTGGTTTTAATCTGTGTACAATATTTGAAGATCAATTTCTATATCATTAAAGTTTGAATCTTGGACCTCTTATGGATAATTGGGTCATGTTTGCAAATATTATATAAGTTGACAACAAATTGTGGCAATTTGGCCAGGTGAACAAGAATGTAGAACTATGAATGTCCAGTGTCAGAAATAAAGGAGAATATGTCAATAGGAATATATGAACTGTAAATTCATGCGAACATTGATTAATATGGTTAGATTGGTGCTAACTCATGAACGCAGCATAATTGCTTGAAGAATCTAGAGATCATGCCAACAAAAATATATAAACTAAAAATTTATGCCAAAACTTCAATGTACAGGTAACAGGTGTATATCTATATGGGCCAACTTTATATATTATTGTTTTGAGCTAGGTTTGAGACGGCATTGAAATCAAGATGTAAAACTATGTTGAATTTGATAACTGAAGTTAAATCTGTGAAAGATAAACTACTTAATTCGTAAATTAAGTGACTTATTGGTATAAAATGAGAAAGCCACATAGATGAATTTTAGGGCTTGAGGTTCCCTCTTTATAATTTTATATCCATTTATCACAATACCTACACACCTAAAATATTGTTGAGTGATTCACATATTTAAATATCTGTACTGGATGTTTTATCCAAATAGGAATATAGATCTGTCATGGTTTGGTGCAATCCCTATCTAGGCTTTTGTTTAGGGCCAAATAGAAGCAAAAAAGAGCACTTATTCCTGGACAGAGCATGGTCTTACTGAGATATAAAGGTGGTTGGTCAGATGATTGCAGATAGTTATATGCAGTATAGCTTTTTAAGAAGCAAATTTAGCATATATGAGGGGTTTTAGGCATTAAATAAACCTTAAGACAAACAAATTTTTTTGGAATGTGACAAGTCCAGGAGACTGGCAGTCATGTTGGGTATATTGTGCAAGTGGATGGGTGATAAAAGCTAAGCAGAATTGAACTTGACAAGAAGAGAAATTTCTTTGGTTAACACAAGGAAATTACATAAACCAAAGGCAGGAAAATATATTGGTCTAGAAATCTGAAAATATCACTGGATATATTCTTTGTGGGCTTTTCTGATAATTTTATTTTTCTTTGTGGAGTTCAGGGAATAATTGTGTTTCTTCGATGCCCGACTAGTCAAATATCTATCAGTTTGCGTGCTTATTGTTCTCTATTTCTTGCAGCCTGGACATTTTAATGGAAGTACCTATGATATAGTTTCCGCATTTCAGGTATGGAGTTTATGGAGATGATTTGTTGTTTTAGAAATTTTTGTTGTTGTTGTATGTCTATGCTTTGATGAGTAATTGTTTTGTGCTGGACATTAGGTCATTCATGGGATTTGGTTTTCTTTTATTATATTTTGTTCTTCCTTTTATCTAATATATCTTAGTTTTTCATTATATTCTCAATTCCTTCAACTAGAAACCTATCCTTAATTGATTTATGAGATAAAATTGTTAAATTGATCTTGTGCTATGAATTTGGTTTGCCTTTTTTCTAAGTTTTGAAAAAAGGTAGAGTCATATTCATTTGTCGTAACATTTCATTTTGTGCTTGACTATTCTCTACTGCTCTCTTAGAAACAAGCTTTGTTATAAAACATTAGTTGAATGATAATGATTTCCAATTGCAAGGCGTTTGGTAATTAGATGCAATATTTGGAACACTTTCCATGTGTGTGGTTAATGTACATACAAATTTTAGATGTAAAAATAGCTATTTGATGTACTCTAAAAACGTTGCATTTGTACTATATAACCCTAATAAAATATTGAAAAGGGTTAATGGAAAATGTCAAGTGAGTAAAATTGAAGATAAACTACATACCACTCCAACACTTTCATGACTGTTAAGAGCTTTGTTTTTTTGGAAATCCAAGTTGTTTTGGTTTTGCTTGATGATTCTATGTAATAAGGAAACATTTAAAATTATATTACTATTTACTTTGTTAGTGGTCATGGGTTTGAGTCGTGGAAACAATCTCTTGCAATACGGGATAGGGCGGCATACAATAGATCCAATGTGGTGAAACCCTTTTCCGGGATCTGTATTGGTGGGAGCTTCGTGCACTAGGCTACTCTTGTATTTACTTTGTTCGTGGAATATACTTCTTTCAGAGGGAGTGGACTTTTTGCTAGTTGGACTTAGTCAAGTCACTCAAACAGGATTAGTACAAATTGATGTGAATATTCATGGAATTTTCTCAGAGTTTCAAGCTTTTGATGTACCGTGTTGTGCTTGGACCAAGGTTTAAAATTTCGACCGTGCCGATGTTTCGGTCCCAGACCGGAACGATACGGTTTCGGTATTGTATCGTTTCGTGCCGATATGGTTTCGGTATTTTTTATTTATATATAATAATTATTAGATAAATATATATTTATTATGTATAATTTAAAAATAAGTTGTATATTAATTTGATATAAGTTTTCAATTATTGAACAACTTAATATTGTTAAGAAAATAATTAAATATAACTTTCTTTAAAGAAAATTGATCTATCAATAACTCGAATTAAAATTGATACATTATAATATGTTACCTTACTAATACCAAAAGGAGTGACGTGAATCGTATGAAAAGACAATAAATAATTCACATTTCTAGCTCAAATAATAGTCACATTGTCAAGAACAATTTTATCATTATAAACAAATAAATTAAATATATAAAAGACAACTTCATGAAAGTAATCTTCTATAGCACATTTTTATCAAGTAAATTTGGAACAATAATATTAATTATTTAAATAATATATATTTTAAATGAAAAAAATATTAAAATATTAATTAAATATAAAACAGTAAAAATAATAAATAATTATCAGATTATAAAATGAATTTTTTAGAATTTTTTTAGATTTTATTTAGGGTTTTTAAAATTTTTAGAGTTTTTAAATAATATTTAAAATAGAAAAAAAAATTCAGAAAATTTATTAATTAAATTTATTTAATTTTTTGAATTTAGAAAGGAAATGTGGGATTTAAATAAATATTTTTATTTATTTATTTTTTGAAAATCCCATTTTCGTGAGAAAATCGGGAAAAAATCCCGATTTCCTCACTCGCCGCCGAGCCGAAACAGCCCCGCGCCGCGGAGATCCGCCGGAGTCGCGCGTTCAACGGCTCCAGCAGCGTCCGGCGAAGATTCCGGCGACGTCGGACGCTTCCGACGACCTCTCCGGCGACTCCCGCGTGTCTCCGACCCGCCAGATCTCCGCCGAAGATGGAGGAGCGAATCTCGCTGTTGCGCGATTCGGTCTGTCGCGCGCCGCGAATCACGCTGTCGCCACTGTCGCCGCTGTCGCCACTCGCGCGTGCGTGACGCTAACGCTTGCGTCGAAACACTCTTCCTCGTCGAGCCGGTTTCGGCGCTCAGGCGGAACGAAACCGTTTCGCCTGTTTCGGGCGAAACGGCCGGCACCGCAAACCCTGGCTTGGACATTGTTTCACGTTTTAGCAACTGTTGACAGCTTATCTCATTGCAAAACAGTCAATGCAACCAAAGGAGGAAATCCTTCTTGGCATCCTGTTGCATAATTGGAATTAATAATGCTTATTGAAATGATAAGATGCTCAAATAATTGTGTAGGTTGACATTCTGTGAGAACAACTCTTTTTAAATATTTTCCACCCTTGTCTTAATTGATGCAGAATCTGAAGCGTTTTTGACATTCTGTGAGTCTAAAACTTTGTACCTCTGTGCTTCTAGATCAATTTAATGGTTAATGACTTATCTTGTTTGTGGACACAATCTAGAACAGTTGATGTAAGCTTCAAATAATTGTTGATATATTTTCAGTGTTATGGAGAATATGTTAGTGGGTCAATAAATGATGACGAAAGAATGAATGTGGTACGCAATTCCTGCCCTGGGGCTGGGGCTTGTGGGGGCATGTATACAGCAAATACTATGGCATCTGCTATTGAGACAATGGGCATGTCACTTCCTTACAGGTATAAATCATGATTTAGAAACTTTATCATAGGTTCAAACCTGAGCTTTCATTCTATCACAGATGAATTTAATAATTTTTTTTAAACTTGAAAGCTCATCAACGCCTGCAGAAGATCCACTGAAGTTGGATGAATGCCGTTTAGCTGGGAAGTATCTATTGGAATTGCTAAAAATGGATTTGAAGCCTCAAGATATTATAACAGATAAATCATTACGCAACGCTATGGTTATTGTTATGGCACTAGGAGGTTCTACTAATGCAGTATTACATTTAATTGCTATAGCTAGGTAGGTAAGGCTTCTTTAGAAAAACTAATTTAGAAGAGACTTCTTGCAATTTGATACATGCCATGTCCGCAGGTCTGTCGGTTTGCATCTAAGTCTGGATGATTTCCAGAAAGTTAGTGATAAGGTCCCTTTCCTTGCTGATCTCAAGCCCAGTGGAAAGTATGTGATGGAGGATTTACACAAGGCACGACTTGTTTCAAATTGTTTTGCTTCTTTGTCTCTTGATACAAATAATAGTTAAACATTATAATTTTATATAATATCTTTGCAGATTGGAGGGACACCTGCACTGATTCGGTACCTTTTGGAGGAAGGCTTTCTGGATGGAGATTGCATGACTGGTTAGTGCACGTCAGCAGAATTCTATTGTTTTGTGTTTTCAGTGTAATGAATGCATTTCACTTTCACTTCCAGTCACGGGGAAAACACTTGCAGAAAATGCCAAACTCTTCCCTTCTTTAACTGTAGGACAGGTAGAATTCTGAACATTAATCCTCTGAAGTTACTTCCCTGGATCCAATACCCATTGCTAGCTCTTATTGTGATAAAAACAGCAAATCATAAGACCGCTCGAGAACCCTATCAAGGCCACAGGTCATATTCAGATACTTTATGGAAATCTTGCTCCAGAAGGTTCTGTAGCTAAAATTACTGGGAAAGAAGGGTTATTCTTCTCCGGTATAATATTTAACAAGGATAGTTCTTGCTGTTGGGTTCAATTTCATTATCTTCGGATTTAAACAATTTTTCAGTAACAAAAACAATGGGTGATTGGTAGGTCCTGCTCTTATTTTTGAGGGGGAGGAGTCCATGATTACAGCAATTTCAGAAAACCCATTGAAATTTAAGGTAATCAACTTCCAACATTTTGTTTCTCCGGAGTTGTCTCCTTTGCTGGCCTCGTTTCTGTTCATTTCACCGCACTGAATATCCAGACGTACACCTGATTGTATATTTGTATATATCAATGAAACCTAGATTTGTAGATTTTTCAAATGTATTAAGCTTGTAGCTAATATTTTTGTCATTATGGAGCTTACCTATCAAATCAATGAAGCGCGAGGAGGCCAACAGGTGCATATGGCATTTTAAATTGTCAGATTGGATTCTGATGCATTAGTATGATAAATGTGAATATCCTTTGATGGAGATTGTGTTATGTTTTTGATGCCCCTTAAGTTGCTTCAAATGTAGTTTAAACTTTAATAAGCAGTCAATTTGACTACTTTTACCAAACAATGTTACAAAACTGTTTAAGATTTGCACGCTTTCCTGAGTAATCCAAGTAATCAACCTGGGTTGCATATAGGGGTCTTTGTTTAACAGCTTATCAGTTGGTCTCTGATGACCAACCAGTGTCGATTTTGCTGATGGAACAATTCTGTAACTAGATTTTTTATTTCAGATTCTTATTGTAGAGTATTTTCTGATTTGTCTTTATTGTTTGTTATGTTTCCAGTGCACCAATAAGTCTTTGCATTTTGATGTTCAACAGGGTAAAGTTGTTGTCATCAGAGGGGAAGGACCCAAGGGTGGACCAGGTATGGCTGAAATGTTAACACCAACTAGTGCTATAATGGGTGCTGGTCTTGGGAAGGTACATTCTCTTCATTTTTTCTTTGTTCGTTTTCCTAACAGGTAAAGGACTTGCTGTTTACTTATTTATATTTCACTCATTTGGAGCTTTAATGTTTAAAGGAGTGCCACTGTTATCTGGTAAATTGACTGAAAAACATCTTTAGAATCTATTTAATCTTCAATAGAATAATGGTCTATGTCTAACGGAATTTATATAAAACAAACAAAATTCAAATGCAGTGTTTCTATGAGGTTGTTTACTTGTCATCATCATTATTGCTTGCTACAGTTTTGTATGATCTACTATTTGTGATCTTGTTGCAAATGACATCTATCAACCTTCGTCCATATGTTATTTTCAACCTACTCAAATCGTTGGGCTTTCAAAATCTTTATAAACCTTGGATGATGAGTTCTTCAAGAATTGGTGATCTAAATGATGCGCTTGATCTAAATGATGCTAGGTCTTTATCATGATCTTGTTGCAAATGACATCTATCAACCTTCGTCCATATGTTATTTTCAACCTACTCAAATTGTTGGGCTTTCAAAATCTTTATAAACCTTGGATGATGAGTTCTTCAAGAATTGGTGATCTAAATGATGCGCTTGATCTAAATGATGCTAGGTCTTTATCATTTTCTGGTTTTTATTTGTGCACAGGAATGCGCCTTGCTGACTGATGGTAGGTTCTCTGGAGGATCCCATGGCTATGTTGTAGGCCATATATGTCCTGAAGCACAGGTATTTAACTTTCATTTTTATATTTAGTGGCAAAGTTTACCTTGAGATACCATTGATTCCATGGTCCTTAAATGCTCTTAGAGTAAATATTACATGGAGTACTAATTTGCTATCCTGAAATAAATTGTTTGAGCACCTTAGTTGTTTTTGGTTGAGAAAATTATTTTATTTTCTTGAACTATTTTAACCAACATGTGTGGAAGACAAGATCACAAGAACAAAATATTCTTTTTAGTAGGAATAAATTCATAACATATCTGCAGAATGCAGACAAGTTATTGTTACATATTCCACATTTTCAGTATTTTCCCAAATATGAGATATTGATGTGTCTTTCTAACTTGATGCCACTATTTTATTGAGTCGGCCTTAGGTTAGGTGAAGAATAATGCTATATTTGGTTCATGGTATGAAATTTATAGAGTAGAATATTTATCCTAGGAAATGAAATTGTGAGTGAAATAAAAACAGGAAGTTGTCTTAATTTGTGCATGAAATTGAATAGATAAAACATTTTTTAATTCCTATGTTTGGAATATAAGAATTCCTATATTTGGTCTATTATAGTATTGTATTGCCAGTAGTAAACAAGTATGTGCTCATAATCATAGTATACAAGGGATGTGTTCATAATCATAAAATGTTCTTCCTATTAATAGATAATGGTACACTTGGTTCGCTCAGTTAACTTGGCTCACTGGGTCTACTCAACTCATTGTGTATCTTCTTGTTTATGAAGTAGATAATGATTTGGTCAAACCACTTGGTTCGTTTAGCCTGCTAGGTCCACCCTGTCACACTCCGCTTGAGCTAGGCCTATCGATATTTGCTGAACACAGGTGATCTACACCAAAGTTAGAGAAAACAAATACTAAACATGTATATTTCTGAGGAGAGCCACAAAAATACCATTGCTGAACACACGTGATCTACATTAAAGTTAGAGAAAACAAATACTAAACTAAATGTATATCTCTGAGGAGAGCTACAAAAATCCCATGCAATCAACTCAATAATCAACCTACAATTTGAGACTAAAAACTCTAGTATATGTGAGAACAAAATGCAAAGTGAGGTCAAAAAAGAAACAATTTATATCTGTGAGAAAAATCCATCTGAGAAGAATTCAGCAATGAACAAGTAATCAAGATAACATTAAGTTATTGCCACCTTATTTAAGCTTACATTATGTGTATTCTCAAGGTTATCACTTTACAATAGTTGAATTCATTATTCTCTTATCATAATTCACATCTCTGTATTTGTTGTTGTTTTTTTTACAATTTTAACGTGTCATTATGGTGAAACATAGTTGTTTGCCCCACAATCTCACAAATAGATAATCTCACTTGAGTGATTTGTTGTCCTATCAATGCAATGACATAGAAATAGGTAAATGTCCCACATAACACGTGAGGCTAAGACCCCCGCACTCAAGTGCATGGACATTTGGTCCCTGAGAGCATGGGGCTGAAACTCAGCTTACATGGTTGGCTCAAAATTTTCACCATCATCACATTGGATGTTTCAATATAGGTTAGACACTATTTTACTTGGTTTTGTCACTAGGTTTTATATTTCTTAGAGGACTAGCCTAGACTTCATCACTTTTAAAGTGTCTCTTGTTAGTCAATTCATTTTCAACAAGTATCACAAGAACAAGCTAGAATAAGTGAACAATTAAAAATTTCATACAAAGGGAAACAACTTAAAGGAAAGTATCAATAGCAAAAAGTAAGAATATAATTTTTGAAAACTAATTCCCTTGCATATTTCACCACATGTATAAATTCCTAGGAGAATGATAATATAGAAGCAACAACAGAGTTATATTCCCTTATATAGCCCCAAATAACATTATAATTATCCTCGTTCTTGCCATTTAAGGACATTGTAAGTTTCCACTTATTAAAATCAGTCATATTTATAAAACCCATATTATATATAACTTTCACACGTCCAGCCATTCACAACATAATTTAAGAGAAACAAGCAGGAACACCCACCTCAATCAACTTTCTCATTTTCAATCATTCACAAGCTAATTTAAGAGAATTAAGCAATAACACCCACCTCAATTGATGAGCCTCCACTTGATACTACTTGTTTGAGCATACAATGCACCTCTAAGCATATCCATAATTTCATCTAAAAATGAAAACTGATTCTTAGTTGCCAAAAATCACAGCAAAAGTGCTTACCTTAAATGCAAAAAGATAGCAAGTAGTCAGTTAGAAGAATACAAAACATAGCCCATGATAACTCAATTCTCATTAAGACAACACCTCTGGCAAGCAAAAGAAACTTACTGAGGAGATCTCAGTGCTCACAAGGAAGAAAGTTGCTAAAAGATCCGTTGAACTTTCACCCCTTATGATCACTGTTGCTCTAAACAAAGAGGTGAACTTGCACATTTTAACTAGATCAATTGTTGAAACAAACCTCCCACAAGAGGAATACACACTCAAATGGCTAAGTGAATCCTAAATTAGAAATAAAGACATGAAGTTAAGCCACTTACCAAAGAGGATCTCATATTGAGGGTTTCAACAAAACAATCATAGAGGTGAAAAACCCTCATGTCACAATTAGGGAGAAGACAGAAGGAAACATGACTTGGATCAAAGGGGAGGAGTATTTACTTAAAATTTTCCCAACATGAATATCCATTAATTGAAGATAATATTGTTAGTGATAATGCACTAGGTACACTCAAATTGTAAAGAGTATCACTTAGTTGCATTATTTAATTTATTTATTAATGAAATTAAATCGTTCTTTCTTTAGGATCACATTGAGTTTGTGTGATTGTTGATTAAAATAAAAGATTTTTGCGATGGTTGCCGATCATGTCTATAATGTGAGAATAATCATAAAGCGTATAACAATGTTGCTAAAATCATCCTTGGTTGGAGTGATTATGAGAAAAGGATATCGATCTTAGGTTCAACTAGCATACACTATGCTTTTTTGGGACAATTAGGTGATCTCACTCATATAAGCATAGATATCTCTAAACAAGTGCATAAATGTGGAGTTGAAGAATTCACGCTAGATGTTGCTCGTACTAGTACTAATTTGGTATATTAGTTGATGTCTAAGAGATCTCATACAAATGGTACAAGTGAGCTTTAGACTTTATTATTACTTATCTCATAAGAGGGTCAATATATTTTGATGTTTATAGATTTGGTTCTTTGCAAGTCAAGGGTTGCATGAGCCTTTATGTTTGGTGTGCTTTTAGCCTTATGAAGATAAAAAATAATCAATAGAGTATTTATTACTCTTGGTAATTAGGAAGGTTATGCCACATGACCAATTTAACCAATTACCACTTTCTTATTTTAGTTGAGACTATGTATCCATCTTACGTCGACTAATTCTGGGATGGTTGGCCCGATTTCATGAAAGTTTCCCACTAGCTATTACGGTAAATCGGGAAGTGCTTGCAGCGGTGGCTCATCAATCTCCATAATTCTTAGGTCAACCGTCTATTAAGGGAAAATTCATCCGTTAATTCGCAAAAGTTGGAACTCGATCCTTAGATGTATGAGAAACTGAGAAGGCTCCCTACCGATGCACCATTGCGCGATTACCACTTATTAAACTTATGAATAGTAGATGCTAATTGAGAATGATTCTCAAATTGGATCATTCCAATGAGCCATGGTTGAGTCAAACAATTTCTTAAACATGCTATATTTGGATAAACACAAATCCAAGTCCTAGGGACTAGGATAAGATGACTTGTTGACTTTTATGAAACCCACCACTTCTAGAATAGTAGATACTATTGTGCCTTTAGAGAAACCAACGAAAAGGGTCTTTTTACGAGCTCAAATGATTTGATCACTCAAACACATTGCTGTAGACACATTGCCATTATGTCTTGGATTTTACAAAGTCACACGCATAAGGCGTGATTCTTTTAGCATGGATGAATGTAGCCAATGAAGGATGAAAAATAATTAAGAAATTAACTAGTTTGATTAATGAGAAATTTAATTGGATAAATAATTGATTAATTTGTCTAATTAAATTGAGAGAGATATTGTGTAATTAACAGCTAATTGTAACATAGATTTGGGGTTTTTAACAAGTGTTGTAAAATTAATTTTAAAGGGAATATAATTTTGGAATAATTTTACAATATTTGGAAAATTATAATATTTTTTCAAAATTGATCTATATGAGAATAAAATAAGTTGAATTTAATTTAATACTCATTTGAATTTTGACAATATTAGATGTAATAAGATAATTTTTAGGATAGCATATTTAAGATCCTTTTTGCAAAATGATGGAGGGGTTGAGAGATATATCTTAAATAAAATACAAGTAAAATGTGTTGACATGGAGGTGAAGTGTTCTTGGTGATCATAAAGTACCTCTTAAATTTAAAAGGAAGTTTTACAAAATGACTGTTAGACTTGCTATGCTATATGGAGCTGAATGTTAAATTATAACTCAAGCACATGAGTAGAAGATGAGAGTAGTAGAGATTAAGTGGATATACGAACATACAAGGATGGATAGATAAAAAAAGAACATTAGAGAAAAAGTCAGAATTGCATCTATTGAGGGAATATTTTGAGAGACGTGATTAAGATGATATAAACATATACTTAGACGATTAATAAATATTCTAGGTGATGCGAAACTATGATAGGTACATTAAATGAGAAAGAGAAAATTTAAAGAAGACTTGATTAGCAATGATAAAACAAGATATATATATATATATATATATATATATTATAATAGGGGGCAGAGCTCAATGGATTCATATAGCTGACCCCATCTGGTGGGACAAAGCGTGGTTAGTGTTGTTGTACTCTTTTGAATTTTGGATCTAATGGCAATTAGTTGAGACTAGATCTCTAAGTAATATTTTGATCCAATGGCTAGAGTTAATTAGCTATAAATATATAGTCTAGGTTGAGATAAAGAAGAATGGCAAAAGTTTTGTTTAGAAACTTACTCTCCTCTCTTTCTCCCTCTCTTGTTAGTGTTGTTGACCTTGTCATCTCGAAGGAGCTGTTGTTGAAGTTTGGTCGTGCGATCATCTTCTTCTTCCCACATGTCAAATAGTAGCACCTCTGTGTTACATTAACTGTTTCACTTCGTGTAAATGAAATAAAGTGCATACTTTTTCACGGTTCACAAAAGGTACAAGGTTGATTTTTTGTTATTTTCCTTGTTTTATATTTTTGTTTGATCTAACATCAAAAGTGAAGTGTAAAAAAATTAAAGTTGGCTATTTTCAGCTTCGCGAGTGTGCTCTGACTGTGGTGACAATCTCAACAATCCAGTCATACATAGGAAATTTGTCAACCAGCCTGAATGAGATTAAATTCATGCACAAATTCCCAACCTGATGATCAACTAGAACATAAAAAAAATTATTGAGCGCCAAGAATTTAACTCATAGCATACAGTAAACAAGGGGAAAGAGAACTCATGATAGATGAGGCAAGGAGAAGAGGCATCAGTGTGAGTATCGAGAGGGAAGGAGGTGGAGGTTGCGAGGGTTGCCAGTCAATAGAGTTCATGCTGCACCACAAATGGAAAACAGGGTTTAGCACCTAGGATCGGTTGGGAGAGGGAAAAGTAAAAGAAATAAACAATGATATCTTGTTTGTGGTTAATTTGATTAATTAGTTCATTGAGAATGTTCCACAGAAAGGTTTTTCAGTACAGGGCCAAGGTCATCTTTCGCTTGTCGGGCTTATTGAAGTTGTTTGGGCAGGTTTTCCCATAGATAAACAATGGTATCAAGCTACTGTATGCTCGGAGGTTATCTAATTTCTTGGAAAGAGTGAATTAATTATTTTAGGTAAGTCAAGTGCAGAGCATAATATCGGGCATAATTTTAGCAACATGTGTGGTTGTTTTGATTTAACTATTGGAGCAAAGGTGATATTGCTCACCTCAAGTGGCCAGTATTGCCGGTTCCACGGCAAGATACAGGCAGGTAAGTCACGAGGAGCATTTTGCCCTAGTGCAATAACCCTTTGCATGGGGAAGGTTAGGCATTCAACAAGGCATTTTGTAGCTGAATTGACCTTATGACCTCCTTTAGATTTAACTATTGATGACTGAGTTGGTAGCTCTTTAAAAAATGATTAATCAAATTGGGTAACGTCGAACCTGGGGCGACCTGGCCCGACCCCACGGAAGTTTTCTATCGGCCGCTAGGGTAAATCGGGAAGCGCTCACAACGGACAGTCCAGAAGCCCAACATCCCACGGTTACGTACCCTATTTGGAAGAAAAATTTCTGCAAAATTCATCGTAGTTAGGGATCGAACCGCAAATGCTTGGCAGACAACTTAAGGAGTTGGTAGCTCCTTAAGTTGTACGTACTGTGATGATTAAGCATCTATGCATATAGTCTCTAATTCATTTTTCCACATCCCCATGGGATTGGATTGATGGTTAGTGCATGAGTGTTGCCACCTTGAGGTTTGAGGGTCAAAACCTGACAAAGTCAGTGTGCTCGCTCTCCCCATGTACTAGCCACAGCATCCGGGCTAATAGCATCTGTGATTTACCTTCTCCGTATTGGCCCTGGGACGGATTGGCAGGGACGCTAAGGGCGAATGAATCGTCTTTTGCCACCTCTAATTCATTATTCCATGAGTAGTCAAAAATATAGAGAATGATTAAGATTTTATTAGAGAGGAGATGCAGTCCAATGAAATTGTAGTCTCATATCTCAGTTCTAATGATCAGCTAGAATATTTACTAACTAAATTTTCTATAATTCAATATATCTCATTATGCTGTATTTTTCACATTGTTAAGCCTCACAACTTGAGAGAATTGATTATGGACCAAAGGACCTGAATGTAAATACAAGTTAATACTAGGGATATATTTATAATTTATATTGATGAATAAATAAGCATATGTAGAGGGGACTAGTAGGATAATAATTCGTAACAAGTTGATATAGGTACTTTTGAAAAAATATCTGATGTATATGACCTTAAATGAGGTTTATAGTCATGTAACAATTACGCAACAACCATAATTCCTAAAAACTTCCCAGTCTACCACCTCTATTCCCTCTTATTGATCATCTAAGTAGCCATAAGACTTAGCAATCAGTACAAGATCCCCATAAAACTACTGGCCGCTGCAATTTGCCTAATAAAGTGCGGAAGTAGTACACCAATGTTATTATTATAAAAGTGTATCTGCTGTAAATGTATGATAATATTAAGTGTATACTGTCAGTTTAACATAACAACATAACAGAGCTCTCCCGTAACTATATATAATTGTTGTTTTATAATAAAAATGTACAGCTTTATTTATTTTATTTATGACAATCTACAAATTATTATTTATTTTATTCCACTTAAAAGTGAAATGAAACGAGTAATAGTCAATTTCTTTGTCAAATGCTTAATATTAAAAAAAAAATCATTGTGATTAAAATGAAAGACACTTTCAAGTATAACTTCTAAATCATTGTCATACCATATTAATATATGCGGCTAGATTTTTTTACTTAATCATTATTAGCTATCGAGTCTATGTTGGCTATCATGGAGTGACTCTTACTCAATCCGATAAGACTTTGCTTTCCTTTGTCATTATTGGGGCTTTGGGATTGCACTATGTTTGATCTTTTGTACGTTCATCCTATAATATAACATTCATGATTTATTTTATAATGACTTTGGTCTAATATATTAGATTTAATTCAATTTCTTGATAGATTAAATTATCTTTTAGTTGATTAGATTTAAATTTTTAATGGTTTTCCCCTCTTATTTTTACAATCATATAATGTAAGATTTGTATCAAATTGCATTGAATTGAATAAAATTGTCAGATTAAATAAAATTAAATTGTATCAAATGATTACAAATCCATTGGCATTATTTTTCCTCATTTGTGTTGCCAAACAAGAACAGGAATAGCTATTGCATGAGGGAATGAAGTAGCCTTTCCTATCATCCATCCAAATACATCACATTAAGTGATTATACCTTGCTACTGTTTGATTCCTAAGAGTTATACTCATTTCAGGATGGTGGCCCAATTGGTCTCATCCAAAACGGAGATATAATCACCATCGACGTGGTGAAACGAAGAATGGATGTTCATTTGAACGAGGAGCAGTTGGCTGAGAGAAGGAAAAATTGGACTCCACCACCTCTGAAAGCAACCCGAGGAATTCTCTACAAGGTATTACTGATTCAGGATTGTTTAAACTGTTTGGGAGTTGTGATATTGGTTTGGTCATCCCCTGTTTGCTTTATATTTTAGATTTACCCCCTTGCCGATTGTCTTTGCTTGCAGTACATCAAGAATGTGCAACCTGCTTCGCGAGGATGTGTAACAGATGAGTAAAGAACGAGTTTTCTCCTTTGCGTCTACAATTCAACCTAGCAAGTTACCTTCCAAGATGTCTTGTATTCTCAGATTTTGTAGTGTGATTGTGCACATTTTCGATCTTGTTTTAGCTCTGTCAATTTGATTCTTGAAAAAATAAATCTTCCGGAATATTTGCTTATGGGTCTAAAACTGTTCAAGTCTGAAATAATGTGAGATAGAATTCAGTTTTCTGCTGGTGGATCATCTGTAAGATCCAACAAGCACTCTATCTTTTTATGGTACTTGTATGATTGACCTTTATATTCGACTAGGTTATCAAATCAAAGCTAACTTTGTCGAATCACTCTAACCCATCTGGCTTAACCAAATCAATTGAACTAGGATGCAGCCGACATAATCAATTGGCTAAGTTGTTTCAGACTATATGTTCAAATTAAGTTGTGCGCAATGCATTGATAGATGGAATTAGGAATCCGTCATCCTGGTAGTTCCCTCTACGACTGTTTCACATCATTGGGAGGGAGTAAATTAAGAAATTGAAGTTGGTCATTAAATGAAAGGGTAATTCCTCGACTTTTTGGGGATTCAACTCTTGTTCAATTTTGATAATCAACTTGGCTATATTTTGGGGGTTAGGTTGACTCAAGAGTGCTAAGTTATGTGCTAGTTTCATGAAACCAAATTGCTTGTGCTAAAGTTCTAGTAACATACATTAGAGGTTTGTTATATATACAATTTAAATAACTCTTTGGAATTTTATGCTCCACAATTATTGTTCTTTATTGTCCACAACACTCCTACACCAAAAACACTCACCTGATTCGAACATTCAAGCCTTTAATTCTCGCTCAAAGTTCTCAATTGGTAACTTTATTTCTCATTATTATGCTTTATAATCATTCTCTACGGTAAAATTAGAGTAAAATCTCTCTTGTACTTTATATAAATTCATTTAGAGAGATTCCTAATTTCTAGTTTGAATCCAAATGCATGTCTCTAGATCTCTTCAACCTTTAAAGAGCACTCATGCTCATGGTTTATATGATCGTGATCCTATGGTGATGGTGTGTCACGAGATGACGAATGCCAAAATAATATTCTAAAGTCCAATAGATTTAATAGAATATAAGGAAATAGGTATTCAAAATTCATAATTTTGGAATAACAAACGAAAAATAAAAATTTTGATGATCAAAAGTATCGAACATCAACTAAATAAATGTTTTAAATATTGTCAAAACTCTAGCTCTGAAAAAAAATGAAATTTTAACTTTGTAAAAAATGAAAATAATCTCAAATATAAAGTATGAGTATTCGAAAAGATTTAAATAATATTTTTTTATCGAAGACTAGGTCATTATAATCCCGTAACAAATATAGAGATTTGAAGGAATTTTAATTTGATATATTATAAATCTCATAATTCAATACAAATCAAAATTATGATCTCTTGAATTTTGATGTTTGTGCCCATATTTGCTTTCTAGGATGAACTTCTGATTTATGAATATATTATTGGGTATGGAGTTTATTATAAGTTACGTTAAATCTTTATGTTAGCATTTTACAAACATAACTAAATTGGGATTCTTACATCTTAACTTGCACTTCCATAATTTGATATTTAAAATTGCATAATGGTTAAAATTGAATAGAATGTTTCCATTATGATATAATTTTAGAATAACTATAGATATTTAAACCCCTCTCGATTGAACATCATAGTTTGATATAAATCAATTTATATATTTTATTTATCACATTTATATGTATGGATTCATTTAGGCCATCTTGCACCATTCATTTAAATTACCTTGCATGAGCTATTACTAGTATTTTTTCAACTATTTTAAACTGATTAATTTAAATTAACTTAAAATTAAGTTTGTTAATTTAAATAAAATCAAGATATAAGAAATCCAATATAAGGAATAGAAAGTACTTTAAAAACATTGATTTTCATTAAATAATACTATAAATTATTTGCAAATTAACTTGTAATTAGTCTTACGGAGGGAAATTAAAAATTAAAGATATAACCTTGGATGGGAAAAGTGTTGCAAAGTAAATAAATAAACAAAACAAAATGAAATTCAAAATGAAACAATCATTAGATGTACATTTATTAATATTAAACACTCTAAAAAATAATGATGCGACTGGGACTGAGATGGAGATTAGTTAATGATTTACGGAGAGTTCAGATAGGTCAATGGTACAAGTTGAAGAGGAAGACTGTCGGACTAGGAATAGGGTGATGCCTTTGACCAGATGTTCTATGCTCACAAGAAGAACATTAGAAGGGAGATAAGGTGGGACCTCAATGATACTCCTTGGAGCTCAAGTTAGACCTTAGAGATAGAGAAGAGATTAGCAAATCGGTGAGATCATCAAGATTCACATGCAAATCGGTATTAACATTATTACCTTTAAGGGGGGAGAAAAGTGATGAAAAACTATTCCACTTTTCTCAAAGGACGCACCTGTATCAAAGGATGCATCCCTTTATAATTGTCATCATCGTGCTCTTAAAGTCTTCGCCTCCCAAGTGTACTCTGGTTTGGGCTCTCGAGCTCTCAGCTTTCAACTACTCTGGCAATTGGGCAGTTGGGCTTTCAGAGAATTGGGCACTTGAGCGATCAGGTGATCAGGCAATCAATGCTCGACCACTTAGTACTCAGAGTTCTCAGGAGCATATCCCACTTGACATTCGACAGTTGACACTTGAGGTGGCATTCAACAGACAGGAGCATATCTCACTTGACATTCGACAGTTGACACTTGAGGTGGCATTCAACACGTTAGAATTTGGTGATCCGAATTCTGTTTAATCCGTTAATATTTTATATAGTCGCGATACTTTTACTTTGAGTGAAGTTAATGAATCTGTTAATTAATATACTAATAAGAAAATATCTAATAAATATTAACGGATTAAACAGAATTCGGGTCATCAAATTCTAACACAACAGACAGTCGAGATATTTGGAAGCGTAACCCACTCAGTATTTAGCAGTTGATACTCGATAGTTGACATTCAACAATCAACACTCGGGCATTCGAGATGCTCAGTCACTCAGAACTCAGGCTTAGACTTGGGCAACCATTCGACGCCCACAATCCACTAAGGCTTGGGCAACTGGCCTGCAATCTCGAGATTGGCTGAGTGGCGTAGAACCTGGCATATGCCAGATATATATTGACGTTATTGAATAATAAATATTATATGGATTTCAACCCTTAATTTCTATTAATTTACAATGGGGCACATCTCCCTTAACTTAGCTGGAAACATTATTTTCAGATTCCCTTAATTTAGCTTGATTTCCCTAAATTTACAAAAGGATATCCGATTAGGAGATTTGAGGTTGCCTTAGCGTGCAATGCAGTGATAAATAATTAAATAGTAACTCAATAACGGCACTCAACTGCTCTTCAAAATAAAACATCATAAATTAAATGCGCACCTTTTTATAATAATAATAATAATAATAATAATAATAATAATAATAATAATCTGATCCTATGTTTTATATTCGAACTAACCCTTCTTATGCAGACGGTCCGGATACAAAAAAATTTAAAAAAAATCATGGTGGTCAATTTAAAATGCAATATCGTCGAAGAAGTTACTCCGCTTCGAGCTTCCTCGGCTTCGATCGAGCTTGGCAACCTCCGCCAAAATAAGTTGATTCTGCAACTTCTTGAGCTCCTTCCGTGGATTTGTTAGTATCTTCGTCAATCCATCGCAAGGTCTATATGGAGAAGATAAATCACAAAGATTACTAACCTAGATGTTGCGACTAACGTTTGGGGAGGACGGACACTGATTTTGCTAAATTTTAATCCTTAAATTTCAAAATGATAATATTCCAAAAAACACACACACACACACATCAAATATAATAAACTGGTCGAATTAGCTAGGCCGTAGTCACACCACGCCGAACTTAATTTGAGCGCTATACTATTTTTTTTTCACAGATAAATATTTATTTTAGAAAACATAAGAATATTTTATAATTTATAACATGCCATCTAAACAGAACATAGTCAGACCGAAAGTCTTGATAACTGGATTGAAAAAGATAGCCATTTTATTCTAATGATTAATTAAAAAATAGCCATTTTGTTTTGTTTTGTCTAAAATAAAAGTAGTGTTTAAACTTGGGTGGGTCCGCTTCACGCGGGACGACTGATAAATTGAGGAAGGAGGAAGAGTAAGAAAAGGCGAGAGTTTTCCTGCAAGCAATGACTTCTCCAACATACGCCTCCCTCCACACCTTCTCTCCCTATAAATTCCCCTTTCCCATTCCCTTCCTCTTCATCAAAGATGGCTCCTTTCTTCCTCTTCTTGGCTCTCGTCGCCGCATCGGGCTTCCCTTCCTTCGCGTTCGCCGATGCGGCTTTGGCGATGCCTCAACAGCTCGATTTGCCCTCGGACGCGACCTTCCCTGGGCCGCAGGCCGAGAGGCTTATCCGCGCCTTCAACCTCCTCCCGAAAGAGAGTTCCGCCCTCGGAGGTCGTCATCCTGGCGGCCGCGAGGTCGCGCCCGGGGGACTCGTGGAGAAGCGGTTCAGACTGCCGGGATTGTCTTCTGAGGATCCGTCCGTCGACGTGCTCGGCCACCACGCTGGCTACTACGCTCTCCCGCATTCCCACGCCGCAAGGTGAGGTTTTTTTTTCCCTTCTCCCCCATTTGCCCTCAGGGTTTTTGCTGTTCGTTTCGGATCAGGTGTTTGATTTTCGATGCGAAGTTGGGTTGGGTTAAAGCGCTGCGTGATGATGCATTAGTAAAACTGTGTTTTTAATTTTTTTTTTACGACTTTTCTATGATTTGGAGCATTGCTTTTCATTGTGTTCCGGTTCTTCCTGATCTCCTATACGATAATGTCCTAATGATTCTTTTGATCGATCTGCTGTAGGATGTTCTACTTGTTCTTTGAATCGAGGCATCACAAGGAGGATCCGGTTGTTATCTGGTTGACTGGAGGGCCTGGTTGCAGCAGTGAATTGGCCATTTTCTACGAGAATGGTCCATTTAGTGTAGCCAAAAACATGTCCCTTGTATGGAATGACTTTGGGTGGGATAAGGTATAGTTTCCTTTTCACCTCGTAATTAAGCATTTTTATGTGTTCTTTGTGGATTGTTACATAAATTCCATACTTTATTTTCTATTTTGCTTTAGAGGCAATCATATTCCACCGGTTTATGTCTTACTAAAATTTCTCGAGCCAGCACTGCACCTTTAATCCCAAACACTCTATGCCTGAAAGTAAAGTTTCAGCAAGAAATATATATTCTGCAATATCCCAAAGCTCATTTCGTATCTCCAGTTGAACACCTTATAGCATTACTAAGATGGATGGTTTCTTTCAGTTTGTTATTTTATTTGATTTGGTGATCAATTCTACAGGTATCCAACCTTTTATATGTCGATCAACCAACTGGAACTGGTTTCAGCTATACCACAGACAAACGTGACATTCGACATGATGAGGCTGGAGTCAGCAATGACCTATATGATTTCCTTCAGGTACTCGAGTTGAAAACATTTGTAAAAATTTCATGCATTTTCATCATTGACAAATACAAGGTTAAGCTATTTTTTGGCCAGATGATTCTCAGTCCTTTTTGTCATCCAAAAACTTTGAAGTTGAGGAATTCAGGAGAATTCTTTAATCCTTTTATTTTGAACATACATTTTGAATAAAAAAAGAAGAGAAAACATAGCATTCAAGTCAACATTCCAGATTTTCCTTGTCAAATAGGACAACAATATGACTCGGAACCAGAAATTTGTGATTCTTTATCTAGAATCATCAACCTAGTAGTTATTGACATTCTGTGCACTTTGATTCTTCTTTCAATAAATACGGGTGTTCATTAAAATAAATGATCAATCCTATTGAGTCAATAGAAGTGATTGGACACTGAAAGAAACTAACAATTACAACTACAAGACACATGATTTTATGAACTTTTATCATTTATTCCCACTTCAATATCATAATTTGTCATTTTTATGATTTCAATCTTGTCTTGAAGTTAATATTAATTATGCCACTTAGTGATCAGTTTTCTTTCTGAAAGTTAACATAATTTATGTCACTTTATGATCTCAGGTTTTCTTTAAGGAGCACCCTGAATATGTGAATAATGACTTCTATATAACTGGAGAATCATATGCTGGACACTATATCCCTGCTCTTGCAAGCCGAATTCACCGTGGAAACAAAGCCAGTGAAGGCATTCACATTAACTTGAAGGTGGTTTGCTTTTTAAGTTTAGGTCTTGTCCTTCAAGAGAAATAGTTTAGTCTTGTTCATTGCACACCTATCTTCTTTCACAAATTTCTGACTGAACGAGCAACATGGCAGGGATTTGCTATTGGCAATGGGCTTACTGACCCTGAAATACAATACAAAGCATATACGGATTATGCATTAGATAATGGTTTAATACATAAATCAGACTATGATCGGATCAACAAGATCTATCCTGCATGCCAACTAGCAATTAAACTTTGCGGTAACTATTCCTATCCTGCATTTTAAGATTTTGAAATATTTATTCAGTTACCTCTAGAATCAATATTTCACTTTTGAATTGAACATTCACAATATTGGTTTTTTTAAGATTTTGAACTCAACTTGCGCTGCATCTCCTTTATCCCCATCATATCAAATCACAAGTTATTTTCAAAGTGCATACCATTTATAAATCTATGTTGCTATCAGCCAATCTCAAGAAGTATATTCACTATGTACTGTCAATTATATCTATAACCTGGCGGTTAGAACTACAAATCCTTGAGTTGCCGTGTTTATATGTTTTCCAAATGTGAAGGTATTGATGGTGATCAAATCTGTCAGGTACATCTGGGACAACTTCCTGCTTAGCTTCATATGTAGTTTGCAATTCTATATTTAACTCAATCATGAAGCTTATCGGGCAAGTCAATGTGAGTAAATTGCAACAAATTGACTAAAATTTAATGCTGAAAGCAAGTTTGCTAACTTCACTGCACAAAATTTATGTAGTATTACGACATTAGGAAGCCATGTGAAGGAGATCTATGTTATGATTTCTCTAACATGGAGAAGTTCCTTAACGAGAAGTCTGTTAGAGATGCCCTCGGAGTTGGAGACATAGAATTTGTCTCATGTAGTACCACTGTGTATCAAGCCATGATGACCGACTGGATGAAGAACTTGGAAGTAGGTATTCCTGCCCTTCTGGAGGATGGCATTAAGTTGCTTGTGTATGCCGGTGAATATGATTTAATCTGCAATTGGCTCGGTAAGGCTCTGATACAAAAGTTTTGTCTTTCCTTGTGCAAGTACAATGAATTGCAGCTTAGACCGAAATTGTTGTTTTTCCAAAAATAAAAAATAAAAAAGAACTATGAATAGTTGGTTAAATATCAGTGTATGTAAGAGCTGAAAAGATATTTAAAACCTCCCAAAATCAAAGAATCCTCGACGAGTTAGAGGTATTATTCAAAGAAATTATGTGTGAGCAAGAGAAATCTGCATGATTCCCTCTAAACTTCACCTTTAATTGAGTGTTGTTCTTCATCCTTTAACTTCTTTACATGCTCATTTGAGTAGGAAATTCAAGATGGGTTCATAACATGGAATGGTCTGGCCGTCAAGAGTTTGCGTCTTCACCTGAGGTGTCATTTTCGTTGGATGGTGCTGAATCTGGCATTCTGAAAACCCATGGACCTCTGAGTTTCCTCAAGGTACTTGTGCTGATTGATCTTTACCCACATTTTTGAACCGGTTTCACTGGCTGGACTTTGTTCATACTTAGCACACTTCATGTCTTCGCTTAACTTGTCATGCTTGCCGCAGGTTCATGATGCAGGGCATATGGTTCCAATGGACCAGCCAAAGGCTGCATTGGAGATGTTGAGGAGGTGGACTCATGGGCAACTTGTCGATTCTCCTGATTCAAGTCTGCATGGAGCAATGTAATGATCCTACACATGCTTTGATCGACCATAATAACTGGCGATTGTACAGATTTCATATGCTTTCATCATTTCTTGAAAACAGAAAATTCTGTTGTATGAACTGAAACATTGATTGGTATTTTCCACATTTGGGTTGTTTGAGACAAAAAAAAAATGCAATTAGATTAGAGCAGATGGTACAACTAGGGATAGCAATTTTGTCCGAATCCGATATCCAACTCTAATTGAGGAGGATATGGAGGAACTTTTTAGACCATATACTCGATATATATATATATAATATATATATATATATATATTTTTTATTAGGGAAAAAAACTTTAGCTCACTAGTTTGTCTCTTTACTTGGTCAACATGTATCTTATTATCTTTTCCACTAAAAATTCTCACCAAAGAATGCGAGATGAGGAAGAATGGACGAGGACAAAAACATAAGAATTTGATAAATATTCATACGTTTATTGAATTTATTTATTTAAAACAAATTATAGATAATAATAGGATGATACATAGGGCATAGATACCCGATCATCCAACAGATATGGGGATGAAAGATAAATATCAGATAGGTATGAAAATGGATATGAGAATAGATATAATAGATGAGGATGAATGCGAATGTTCCGGAAGGAATCAACGTCGACGGCTAGTCACCAGAGTTCAGACCATGCGGATGCTGACATTAAGGGAGGAACTCAGCTCCCTGCGAGATCAACACGAGCGTTAGGGGAACAGATAGAGGTTGTCCGGCGGAGCCCACTCCGACGCTCAAGTCAGTGCCTCGATGCAGAGAAAATGTAGAAGGCAGAAAAATGTATAAGTAGTAGAGAATGCATAACCCCCTTTACCGGAGGGGTTAGGGTAGCTTTTATATCTGCGGCGACTCCTTCCTGCGTCCCGCGATCGTTGCCACGCCCTCCCTGTTTGTCGGTTACTGGATAACCTTTGCAACGGTCCACGCCACCAACAAGTTTGGCCTGTTGCGACATTTATAGGTCATAATGACTCCACGATAATGGGTGATGGTTATCCGCAGATCCGAATAAAGAGGGGGCCTTACTTGAGGTTGAATGTTTCTTGGGCTCCGCTTCCTCGAGGTGATCTCGGGGTCTTCTGGCCAGGGCGGTCGCGGGCGTTCCACTTCCCCGAGGTGGTCTCGGGACCCGACTTCTCGGGGTGATCCCGGGAGGGGTTTTCTGATTTGATCTTCCAGGGTGTGTTTACCGTGGGGGGGGGGGGGACCTGGAGGCTCCTCTTCCCGAGAGTGTCCTAGGAGCTCTGAGAGAGGAGTCACTCAGACTTGTCACATCTTGTCACGCAGCTTTTTCATCCCCGTGCTCGCCACGGGCTATCCAACCCCATCACAAATCCCTCCCTTCAGGTCGATCGAAGGAAGTGTGGCTGACTGATCGGACTGGTGTGGTAGTGAAGAAGCTATGTCCTAGGGGGGTCCTAGTAGTTATACGGGATCCTAGGATTGTAGAGGTTGTCGTGGGTCCCTAGGAAATCCCTTTTTGACATTGTCCTTCCCAAAAGGCTTACATAGCTATCGAGGTACTGTAATGATACCTGTCCATCCATTATAAAGGCGCATGACGTTCTTTGATGACAACAAGGTCCTTTTGCGAATGCCCCCTCGCCACATGCTTCAACGACCCTTTTCACGACCTCGTACTGACGTGCGCCGCTGTAGCTGGCTTACGTTAGACGACTGTCTTTGGCGCTGCCCCGATGTGGCGGTTTCTTACTTTCCACGTGCCTTGCCCCTATTGCGGTCATGCAGGTGGCTTCCTTGGTATAAGAAGGGAAGGCGAAGACGTTCGTGTTGGTATGGCTGGGCGGTTTCCAAGACAACCACGTGAATGTATCTGAGAGACCTTTCTATGTCTACGGATTAAAAAAAATTTAATCCGAATAGAGACCCGTCCCTCTAATGACCGACTCGTTGTCGTGTTAATTAATCCAAGTTACAACTTAGCCGAAATCGAGGTTAAGGCCTTGTAACTTTCTGGACTAATTAACCGCGGAAAAGACAATGATTTGGATCGCCGATTTTTGTGTTTATCTTCGGGGTCTAGTTAATTAATTATTGTCTATGATAACGAATCAAAATAATTAACTAACATGCATAAAATGACGAAGCAAAGTAATATGACACAATTAAAACATAGCAAAATAAAACCGGAGCTCGGGAGAATCATATCTCGCCGTTTACCTCGCAGTCTTCTACCTTATGACCCTCCCCTCTCGGACGTCGTGTGGGCGATGATCTACCAAGATGCGGAATCACCAAGGCTTGATCTTCTTCTCTCCTAGCTTGGCCGAAACCCTAGGAGAGAGACTAGGGCTTCCCTTTCTTCTTCTCTCCAAGATCCCGCCGGTAAGCTTGCCTCCAAGGAAGCCACGGCCGGTGATCTTCCTTCTCTTCCTTCTTTGCTTGTCTCGCTAACAAGAGAGGATGAAGAAGGAGTGAAGAACCCGAGAAGAATTGAGCCCTACACCCTCTTCCTTTATCTTCCTTGCGCCGACCACCAATCCTTCAAGAAGAAATCGCCGGCGACCTCCCTCCTGCCACCAAGCGCTGTCGACTCCTGTTCCACCTTAAAGGAAACGTCGACCACTGGTAGGAGGTGAGGATGAGGAGGATGAAGAGGGTTCCAACTGCCAAAATCGACTCCTTCTCTTGCTAGTTGCCGGTGCCGAGTAAGGCCTCTTGCACCGCCGGCGACACCACCTCCTCCTCTCCTTGTTTGAAGCCAAGCCTTGAAGCAAGAAGGGAAGGCAAGGACCTTGAGGAAAGAAGAAGACAAAGCTTTCTTCTCCTCCTTTACCGAGCACCTCCAATCCTTCTTCCACCGACCCCTTCAAAAACCTAGGAGAGAGAGGTTTTAGAGAAGGAGATATTAGTTATGGCTTGGGTGATTAATTGGAATTAATTCCAAAATTATTATTAGCCTTGTATCATGACTCCTATGAGGTATTTATAGGGCTAAGATAGGGACCATGAGGAGGAGTTGGTTCTTGGCCCGCTAATGGATCCAAACCCGATCCATTAATGGTGATCCATTCCACTAAAGGATCCCATTATACTTCCTCACCAACCCCCATATTTTCATATGAGCTCCACATATTACGAGTCGTCCATTTCCCCGTGTTTAAGATATCGTATGCCCGATAATTAATTTAATTTACTGATAATTAAATTAATTATCTTCTTGATCCTTGATTAGTACCACTCAACCTTTTCATTATGCCGGACCATAGTCCACTTGCAAGATTTGACATGATGACCTTTTTGAGCTCACCAAGGGGGCATCATCATCCCGACTCACCAAGACACGAATTCCGTCAATAATCAACAGCACATCATATCATTAATATTATCTCCCAACTTACCGGGCCTATCGATCTAACAGAATAGATCTCGCCCATTGGTAAATCAAAGAAATAATAATTAATAATATACGCCCGTTATTATTTCGAGATTAAGAGATCGTACTCCATAATATCTATCCGAGGTCTAATCCAATTTACTAAGTCAGTACAAAAATTGGATGACCTCTCTTTTGGTCCTACTCAATGTACACAAAGTACACTAGTGTAATTCTATGGTTAAGATAAACCACACCTAATTATACTACAACCATCCTGATGGTTTGTCCAACTCCATCTCGGTTGTGAGCCTCTTTCTTATACTTCGGTAAGGAACCTGATAACATGATCTTCTGTGCGATACCACGCACCATGTTATCTACAATGTCAAGTATTAGACATTTTGTGCACGTACTAATATAAACATGCACTCTGTGATTTTCTGATTCTCTTTAAAATGTAAATGTATCCTAACCAAAAGCAAGACTTTTAGTATACATCCTAATAGTTCGGCCAACTTCTGACTTCATGGCTGGGTGCACCTCGTCTTCCTCTTCTTCTCTGAGGACTCTTTTGTACGTAAGTAGCTTGCCTCCTCCTTGCCATTTTCTTTAGGAACCATGGAAGGTTACCGGGCGGAGTGGTACGAGTTCGTCTCTTCGAGAGTGAGGCCGGAGGCTCTGCAGGCGGCCATTGATGCCTACGACGTCCAGACCGAGATGGCGGTGGTTATCCCTAAGGTGGGCCAAACCCCAGTGGAGCCTCTCGTAGGTTGTTCTACCTTCTTCTTGGGGCAAGTAGAGTCGGGGCTCCGCTTCCCCATTCCACCTTTCTTCATGAATGTAGCCTCCTATTTTGATATCTCCCTTCACCAGATGACTTCCAATGTCTTTGCTCAGATGGGGGGCGTATATTATTTTTAAACTCTTCGACCTCCCCCTGACTCCTCATCTCTTTCATTCTTTCTTCGTTCCGATAGGCTCTTGAGAGGTCTTTAGCTTTTCGGCGCGTCCGGGCCATAGGTTCTTAGGAGGGTTCCCTTCCTCACACAAAGGATGGAAGGAGAAGTTTTTCTTCATCCAACTACCTGTGTTGCCCTTTAGTCCTCTTCGTTAGACAGAGGTTCTACTGACTCCTCCCTCTCTAGGGGAGTTTCTCCAAAGTCCTACATACTAGTGCGCTAGGAAGGTACTCTTCGGAATGGAGTTCTGCGGTCCCGGGCTAGTGCAGAGTGAGGAGCTCATGTACCGGGCGGGCCTTAGCCCCAAAGTGACCCGGATCAACCCCAGTCTTTGTATGTTCATCTTTTTTATCAATGCCCGTTAGTTCTAACTGATGTTTCCTTGTCTGGCTATTGTAGAGGAAGTCATGTTCTCCAGGGTGATGGGTCGACCTATTAAGTGGGAGGAGGCCAACCAGGAGGCACTGACTCCTCCCTTGGCCGCTCCTGATGCACCCCCTGTGTCTGTCGAGTCATCAGAGGGGACTACTGAATGGTCTCGCGGGCCTGCTTCGCCTAGGAGGGCAGAGGCTGTTGTCGCGCCTTCGCCCGTTGTGAGCCAAGGGCCTTCCGGTCCATTGGTTGATCCTCAGGTGGATCTTCCTTCCGGGGGTGACCTTCCCCCGGCTGCTGTTCATCCGGAAGGGGTCAGTGACGGGTCCTCACCCCCAACTACTCCCTCAACCGTACCATTCGCTGGTCGGCAGAAGAGGCGGATTCCGGAAGGCTCGAGTCCTAGATGGAAAAGGTTGTGCTCCAGTGGCCCCAGCCCCCTTCCCTCGATCCCTGAGGAGGTTGTTTCTCCTTCTGACGAGGGGGGGGGGGGGAGTCTATTCCCCTATCTTCCCCCGTTCCGTCAGCTGCTGTTCCGGAGGTAGGCGTCTCGACCCTCGGCTCTCCTTTAATTGACCCTGCTGAGGCTCCAAAGGGTAAGGAGGTATTGTGCACCCAATACAGGATGAAACTTGATCGTCTTCAAGAGAGGCTGGATGCAGCATTGGAGACTTCCATGCACTCTTTCCCCCAGTGCAATTGAAGGAGGTTCCTGCCGGGGGGCCCTTGTCTGAAGGGACTTCTAGTTCTGAGGAGGATGACTCCGAACCCTCTACACTGCCCCATGGAGCTCCTGTTGTCCAACTTCTTCCTCCGCGTAGGGGCTTGTCGCCTTCTAGGAGTCAGGATGATACCTCAAGGTCCCAGGGAGGAGCGGTCGTACGAGTCTCTACGGGACCTCTAAGCACTCTCCGCGAGACCCTTCTGAAGGTGCATGCTACTGTTACATAGGATGTTTTCTTGTATGTTCTATAATTCCTTGGCGCAATGACAGGCGGCTGAAGACTGCCTGACAGCCGGTCGCGGCTTGTACCCCTGGCCCCAGATTGAAATCTTGATCTGACGAGCCCTGAGAGCAGAGGCCGCGGCTGACCACGAGCATCGGGCGGGACTTATGCAAGTGGGGGTCAGCCGGCCTCTACAGGCGAAGGTGGAGCATCTGCTGAATACCCTCATGACCAAGGAGTCCGCCCTACATAGTTACCGGGATCAGGAATAGTTGGCCTCCGAGCGGGCGATGACCATTACCAAGGACCTGCTCCAGGTGACACAGGAGCGGGATCAACTTCAGATGTGAGAGAAAAAGTTGTCGAGAGATATCCGACTCATGGAGGCCTCGACCGAGAGGTTGAACGCCCGTGTTCAGGACCAAGCGTGGCAGCTCGGTCAGAAGGAGTCCGACCTTGTGATGGCGTCTGATCACTTGTCGGTCTTCGAGGATGACCTGGCTCAGGCTCGATCGGAGGTATGGGCCTCATTAGACAGGCTCAAGGAGGCCCTGATAGAGCAACATAGAATGCCTGCCGAGATGGAACAGTTGAAGCGCGCCAAGGAGGCTGCTGAGACCAAGCTATGCGAACTTCGGGCAGTTGAGGCTTTTAGCAACGGAGAGGCTAAGGCAGACTTCAAACCAAGTTCCTGGAATCGGATGAATTTGGCGCTATCCTTGCTGGCCAAGTAATGAAGTGCTTGAAGCAAGGTTTCCACGGGGCCATTGACCAGTTGAAGCAGGCTCAACTTCTGCCTCCAAATGCTGATACGAGTTTATGAGTGTCGGTATCGTTTGGGAGGAACTCCCTCTCGAGGGCCAAGAGTTGTAGGATTGCGTGATTACCAGGGAGCTTGGCCTTGCTGTACTCACTTTAATGATAATGATAACATTTCTTTATGGTCTTGCGCATGCTTTTGCGTTTGGCTCCCGAGGTCATTTATCTTTGCCTCAAGGACTTGGAGAATAGAGAGAATCGGGGTTTTTCGGGTTTAATCCTATGTACGGATCTCCCACGTTAACTCCGCAAGTCCACGTATCAGGCCTGTATTTATTCCCCTGTGGGGCCTCCGTCTGACCTTCTCTTTTAGAGAGTGTTGGTGGCCTCCGAACTGTCGTCTCAGCATCCCAAGCAATCTCTTGAATTGACCCATAAAGGATTGCGCATTCCCAGGTGCAGCGGAGGCATACCAATCGACGTGACGCTTCAGGGTTGGCATCCGTTGCTATTCCCGCGCCATGCCTGCATTAAATGCGAAGAGAAGCGGTAGTCACTATAAAGAGGGGGAGAAGGGTGAACCGTTCTTCCCAATTCGCTTCGCTTTCTTTCTCTTGATAGCTTCTTTACGGGACGGGTGCTATGCTGGTGCCCCTTCCTCCGCCCCTTTTTACGGCAGGGGTTGTCGACACCACCAGGGCAAATAGCGAAAACGTAGTAGTGTTTCTTGCCGAAGGGCCTAGCAGTGGTGGAACCACGTGTTTCTCACTGTTTGCCAGGAAGCATAGCAGAGATGATGTCCAGGGTCTCGCTGAAGATCCTGGCGGAGGTGGGACCCCGAGTTTGGCCGAGGAGCATAGAAGAGGCATCATGTGTTCCGCTAGGGAGCATAGCGGAGATGACATCTCTTGATGGTTCATCATCGCCCCTCCCCGGGCGGTGCATCCCCTGTTCGCCTCAAATGCCATCCTCTTCCGAACTATCCGTTTCCCCGAGTTTTGGGCATTGGATGGCTTTTGCTGAGATGGTACAGTACCATCGCCCAGAGGGGAGTCATATCTGCTGCTCCCCCTCCTCTTCCTTTTGAATGTGGTAGTCATCCTTGTTATTGGATGCATCTTTGAGAGAAGAGGTAGTCGGGGTCTTCAGACGGAATTGTTACACCCCCAATTGTTCTTATCGCGCGTGGGTCCCTGCTTGTCCGCTAGTGGAAGACGACTTCGGGCCAAGTGACTTGCAGGAATGATGAAGTGATGGAGGAAAGCCAGATTAGAGGAGTGATCTCCCTTACTGGATCTTCTAATTGTATCTTGGCACTTCTCCGAGATGTCAACATCAATGTATTTCCCATATGAATGAAGGATAATATTTGTTACCTTTGATGTGTGCATGTCTGAATTAATGTTCTGATGTCTTGCTTGCCCCTTTTTGTCGGGTAGATTGTGTTAACCTTTTTTCCGCAGTGCCTAAGTATTTCGGGCACCTTAAACACCGCGAGGCATCAAGGTCTCGGCTACTGGGTCGGGAGTCCGTAACACCCCGACCAAGCCTAAGTCCCCCGGGCTTTTGGAGCACCACCAGGTATTAGGGTTTTTATTCTTGGTTGGGAGTCTGTAACACCTAGACCAAGCCTAAGTACCCCGGGCATCCACAGCAACGCGAGGTATTAGAGTTTTTATTCTTGGATGGGAGTCCGTAGCACCTAGACCAACCCTAAGTACCCCGGGCATCCACAGCAACGCGAGGTATTAGGATTTTTATTCTTGGTTGGGAGTCCGTAGCACCCAGACCAAGCCTAAGTACCCCAGGCATCCGCAGCACCGCGAGGTATTAGGGTTTTTATTCTTGGTTGGGAGTTCGTAGCACCCGGACCAAGCCTAAGTACCACAGGCATCCGCAGCACCGCGAGATATTAAGGTTTTATTCTTGGTTGGGAGTCCGTAGCACCCAGACCAAACCTAAGTACCTCGGGCATCCGCAGCACTGCGAGGTATTAGGGATTTTATTCTTGGTTGGGAGTCCGTAGTACCCAGACCAAGCCTAAGTACCCCGGGCATCCGCAGCACCGCGAGGTATTAGGGTTTTTATTCTTGGTTGGGAGTCCGTAGCACCCAGACCAAGTCTAAGTACCCCAGGCATCCGCAGCACCACGAGGTATTAGGAGTTTTATTCTTAGTTGGGAGTCCGTAGCACCCAGACCAAGCTTAAGTACCTCGGGCATCTGCAGCACCGCGAAGTATTAGGGTTTTCGATACTTCGGTGGTACATTGACATTTCGGAGAGGGCACCTTCCTTTATTACTTAAATGCGCTGCAAGGTAGCAAAAAGACACAGGCGGGCACACAATATGCAAGGTAGATCTTATCGGGAACGCAAGGGTCGGAGATAGTTGGCCTGCCCGGGCCTCTCGAGCCTTTTGTCCCTCTCCCCGTGTGCATGACTGCCTCCTCCAGCTAGCCTTCTGGAGCCCTTGGGTTCTTCCGGGACTCTAACCTGACCTCCCCACTGTAGCATCGTTGAGACATCAGCTGGTTCCCCTTGACTTCAGCCACTCGGCCGCCCACGGGGAATTTTATCTTCTGGTGGTAGACAGAAACCACCGCCTGGAAGACACTCAAGTCGGGCGGCCTAAGATGACATTGTAAGATGAGGGAGCGTCCACAATCAAGAAGGGTGTCCTCCTGGTCCTCTCTAGCACGTCGCTGCCCAATGATAGTGATAGGGTGATTTTCCCTATCGACTGTACTCGATACCCTGTAAAGTCGAACAGTGGGGTCGAGACTGGGAGTAGCTCATCCTCGTCGATCTGCATCTGGTCCAGAGACTTCCGGTGTCCACGAAGATGCGCTTAACCTCGTAGTTGGCGTTGCGGGCAAGGATTACTAGGGCATCTTCATGGGGAGCTTCCACTTATTCCAGGTCTGCTGGACCGAAGGAAATTGTGGGGTCGTGCTTCTGGCTCCGACTCGTCCCGATTGAGTAGTTCTCCAATCGCCGGGTATGAGATTTCCTTGCCTGGTGGGAATCTCAGGATTACTCCCACATGTCCCGAGGGCGGGCCTCGCATAGGGGCCTTGCCCTTCTGGGGATCTCTTTCTAAGGAGGGAGATCTTCGGGGTGTAAGCCCCCGACTCCTTCCTCGCGACCATGACTGAGACCGATGTCGGGTCTCGTTTTCCCTGGCCTGCTGCCGCCGAGGAGAAAGGCTTCGCCGTGGAGACCTTCGACGATACCCCGCTTTATTCCATTTTCTCTGATGTTTGGTGTCCGCCTCCTCATTGAATTTCTTCTTCAAGGCGTGACACTCCTCGGTGGAGTGTGTTGTACTGTCGTGAAAACTGCAGTACTTCGGCAATGGCTCCGGCTCCTCAGTATCCATTGTCTCGACCAGCCGTCGTCTACCAGCCCACTGGTCCTTCCCGAGGTGAAGGTCTTTTCCTCGAGTTGGAGTTAGGGGGTTTCCTCCTCTCAGACCGGGGAACAACTGGAGGGAGGACTTCGACTGGTTCCTTGCGACGAGCGTATTGTACCTCCTCCATGTTAACGTGCTTGACTGAACGCCCTAGAAAATCATCGAAGCTGACAGGGGGCTTCTTCACCAGGGATCGGAAAAAATCTCCTTCCGCGAGCCCTTGGGTGTAGGCACTGACAAGTATTTTCGACGTACTGGGCACGTCTTGTGCCACTCTGTTGAACCGCTGGATGTACTCCTTGAGCGGCTCTTTCGACTTCTGCTTGAGGGCGAACAAATTGAGTGTCGTCTTCTGATAACGACGACCACTAGCGAAGTGGTGGAGGAAGGCAGATCTAAACTTGGCGAAGGAGTTGATAGAACCTTGTGGCAACCTCTGGAACCATTGTTCGACTGCCCCAAACAGGGTGTTCAGTAACACCCGACACTTTACACCGTCAGTATATTAGTGCAAGAGTGCCGCGTTCTCAAACTTGCAGACATGATCCTCCGGATCTGTCTTCCTATCATAATCAGCGATCCCAGGTCTGAAACTGTTTCAGCATGGGGTCTTCCACAATCTCAGATGAGAAGGGAGTAGAGGGAGTCTTATGGGAGGCGTTAGGTTCCTCCCTTTTCCCTTGTCCTTCTTCGTTCCTCTGCGCTGGAGGCTACTGAGTTGGCCTTCTCTATATCTCCGGGAGAGTCTCTTCGGGGGCCTGGGGCTGCTCCGTCCCGTCGCCCCAATGGTGTGACGGATCTTCGTGAGTGCGAGATGAAGACTCTAGGGATCTCCTCCTGTGCCGAAGCTCCTCGCTGCGAGGCAGCTTGCTCGACTTGGTGTTGCTCGAGCGCTTCCTTGATGGTGTTGGCCACCAAGCGATCCAATGTTGGTGCAAGATGCATCAGTGATGTCCTCCTCTAGTGTTTCAATGTTTAACAATATGCTTAAGTTAGTGATACATTAGACAAGGTAAGGGAGAGTCATGAAATCCGCATCAAAGTGAAGAAAAGTCCTAGTTAACCTAGGCAATAAGTCCTGATTCGAGGAATTGGGCACTAAGTCCTGATCATGGATTGAGCATTGAGTCCTGGCCGAGGGTTGGTCACCGAAGACCTGACCAAGGGTTGGACAATAAGTCCTGGTCGCAGACTGGGTATGAAGTCCTGATTCGAGGAATTGGGCAATAAGTCCTGGCCGAGGGCTGGGCACTGAAGCCCTGACCGAGGGTTGGGCAATAAGTCCTGGTTGTAGACTGGGCACGAAGTCCTTATTTGAGGAATTGGGCCCTGGTTGAGGGCTGGGCACCTAAGTCCTGATCTGGATGATCTGGCAAAAGTTCAATCGGAGGAGCCGGTTGGCAAACTTCTCCTGAGAGGAGTAGGCGAAGGCGCGCTCCCCGGGAAGGGAACTCGATTCGACCTAGGGTTTCGCGAGAAATCCAAAGTTAGAACCAATTGGTAAGGCTAAGATTATATATGTGTTTGTATTGTATTTGTGTATCTTGCAGGTACCTAAAAGTTGGAGATAAGGCAGGCAAGCAAACACAAAACGACCTGGAAGAAGCATCCAGGGCGCCTGTATTCATACAGGCACCCCAGGCTTCAGGGCGCCTCGGAGTGGAGCAGCCCATCCTAGGCACCTGTTAATACAAGCGCCTGGGACCAGGTCCCAAGCGCCTGGGAAGGTCCCAGGCGCCCTGGATGGCCTACTTATCCATTCGCGAAGTTCGCGAGTAAGGATGAAGTTTTGACCGCCAATAAGACGCCCTACAGCCTTACAGACGCCCAAGAAGAAGCTATAAAAGGGGCTTCGACCCCTCAACTTAGGACATCATTCACAACAACATTCTAAGCATTCTAAGCGAAGAAAAAGCACTAGAGGCGAAGCTCTGCGACAAAGGAGGCTCCAGGAGGAAGTGCACTGCACTTCGGAGTTCCAGATCGGTCGGGTCTATAATTTTTGTTTGATTTGCATTTATTTTTATGCACTTAATTTCTTAATCTTTTGGTTGATAATTGCACTGTAAGACGGGTTTCTCCGCCTCCGGAAAGTCCGGAAAGGAGATCATTAGTAGACGGGCGCTTCCTGTGCTTAGACCTTGGACGTACTGACCCTGGAGGGTTGAGAACCAAGTAAAAACCTACTTGCACTCTGAGTTGTGTCTTTCGTTTGTTTCTTTATTTTTCCGCTGTGCTACTAACTCTTTGTCTAGAACGAACAAACAAACGACGAAGGTTTCCGAAAGATTTTTTACGAGTCGATATTCACTCCCCCTCTATCGACGGCACTGGTCCTATATCCAGTTCCTCCCTCGTCAGGATAATGGATTGTCCCTCCGATCCTGCCATCGGTGCTCCTTCTGGTGCTTTACTGGTTTCCCACAAACGACGTCAAACTTATTCCAGAAGGAATCAACATTGACGGCCAGTCACCAGGGTTCAACCCACTCGGATGCTGACGTTAAGGGAGGAACTCAGCTCCCTGCGAGATCAACACGAGCGTTGGGGGAACACGCCGGAGGTTGTCCGGCGGAGCCCACTCCAACGCTCAAGTCAGTACCTCGATGCAGAGAAAATATAGAAGGCAGAAAAATGTGTAAGTAGTAGAGAATGCATAACCCCCTTTACCGGAGGGGTTAGGGTACCTTTTATAGTTGTGGCGGCTGCCTTCGCGCGTCCCGCGATCGTTGCCACGTCCCCCCATTTGTCGGTTACTGGATAACTTTTGCAATGGTCCACGCCACTATCAAGTTTGGCCCGTTGCAACATTTATGGGTCATAATGACTCCACGATAATGGGTGATATTTATTGGCAGATCCGAATAAAGAGGGGCAGTTACTTGAGGCCGAATGCTTCTTGGGCTCCGCTTCCCCGAGGTGATCTCGGGGTCTTCTGGCCAGGGCGGCTGCGGGCGTTCCACTTCCCTGAGGTGGTCTCGAGACCCGACTTCCCGGGGTGATCCCGGGAGGGGTTTTCTGATCTAATCTTCCAGGGTGTGTTTACCGCGGGAGGCCCTGGAGGCTCCTCTTCCCGAGAGTGTCCCGGGAGCTCTGAGAGGGGAGTCGCTTAGATTTGTCATATCTTGCCATGCAGTTTCTTCATCTCCGTGCCCGCTATGGGCTATCCAACCCCATGAATGAAGAATATAAAATCCATACTAAATTTGACTTATTGTCATCCTAGATACAACCTTAAGAAGTTGTTCACCAAAACCCATTGACGGACCTAGGATATTTGGATTTCTCAAAATCCAATATCAATAATTAGATTTGAGCTACGAGATGGTATTTTTGGTGTCCAAACTTCTAATGATTATAAATTATGTTGCAATATGAGTGTTTTAGGGTGAATCAGTAGGTTTCGGTGAAAACTCACTGATGGACCTAGGATACTTGGATTTCTCCATAGTTGATATCTCTATTTAGAATTTACTTAGGAGATGTTATTTCTGATGTGCAAACTTAGTACCTATAATTTTCAGTTATATTCTCTAACCGTTTTAGTTGGCACAGAAAGATGTGTAAATATGACTGTATTTTGGACACAGTTAAAAGAAACATCTCTTTCTTACTCTTAGAGTTTAAAGCCTACATAAATATATAATTAATTAGAATAGAATTAATCCCTTAATCTATGCATAGATTTCTCTTGCTATTTATAATAAGCTTACGTGATGCACGTAGAAATTTTTTTAAACCATGTATAAGAGCTAATTAATTAAGTAATTATTTAAGTTGAATTCTTCTGATGCAAGAAATCCCCCAGAATCCATCTTTCTCCTGATGATGCATTTTCTGTTCGTGCAAATGCTCTTCAGTCCCTATCGTTACGTTTCAATATCATGTACTTTCATTTTTGTCTTTGCTATTAATAAGCTAGAAGGGCTTGAAATCTTTTGATTTCAGGCCCAAGCTGGGCCTCAAAAGATTTCAGGCCCAGCGTGGGCTTGAAATTTTTTATTTCAGACCCACGTTAGGCTTGAAATTACATGACTTCAGGCCCGACGTGGACTCAAATTTTTTTCCATTTTAAAAATATATTTTATAATATTTAATTATGATTTATTAAATTAATTATTTATAAGGTAATCTTTTATATAATTCTACAAGTTGTGACAAAATCCTCGCATTTTATTGAAATACTCAGGTATGATCAAAACATATTTACATTTTTTTAAACTTGAAATAAGAAGGTTCTGAAGTCCACGTCGGGCCTGAAGTCATCTAATTTTAGGCCCAACGTGGGCTTGAAATCTTTTGATTTCAGGCCCTTCTAGCTTATTAATAGCAAAGACAAAAATGAAAGTATATGCTATTGAAACGTAACGACAGGGACTGAAGAGCATTTGCACGAACAGAAAAGGCATCATCAGGAGAACGATGGATTCTGGGGGATTTCTTGCATCAAAAGAATTCAACTTAAATAATTACTTAATTAATTAGCTCTTACACATGGTTTAAAAAAATTTCTACGTGCATCACATAAGCTTATTATAAACAGCAAGAGAAATCTATGCATAGATTAAGGGATTAATTCTATTCTAATTAATTATATATTTATATAGGCTTTAAACTCTAAGAGTAAGAAAGAGATGCTTCTTTTAACTGTGTCCAAGATGCAGTCATATTTATATATCTTTTTGTGTCAACTGATACGGTTAGAGAATATAATTGAAAATTATAGGTATTATGTTTGCACATCAGAAATAACATCTCATAAGTAAATTCTAAATAGAGATATCAAGTATGGAGAAATCCAAGTATCCTAGGTCCATCAGTGGGTTTTCATCGAAACCCATTGATTCATTCTAGAAAACTCCTATTGCAACATAATTTATAATCATTAGAAGTTTGGACACAAAAAATATCATCTCCTAGCTCAAATCTAACTATTGATATTGGCTTTTGAGAAATCCAAATATCATAGGTCCATTAGTAGGTTTTGGTGAAAACCCACTGATAGACCTAAAAAACTCCTATTGCAACATAATTTATAATCATTAGAAGTTTGGACACCAAAAATATCATCTCTTAGCTCAACTCTAACTATTGATACTGGGTTTTGAGAAATCCAAATATCTTAGGTCCATCAGTGAGTTTTGGTGAAAGCCCACTGATAGACCTAAAAAACTCATATTGCAACATAATTTATAATCATTAGAAATTTAGACACTAACATAATTTTGCTGATCAATATATATTAATTTTTCTGATCAATATATATTATTATCTCTCTTTATTATTTTTTATATTTATTAATTTTACAGAACGATGCAAGGCCTGAAATCATTGATTTCAGGCCCATGCAGGGCCTGAAATCAAATGATTTCAGACCCTGCGTCGGCCTGAAATCATGTGTTATGATAGGTTTTTTTTACGTAGGCCTGAAACGTAAAGAAACATCTCTTTATATTTCTGAAATCACAATAAAAATCGCTGAGAAAGACTACCTTACGTAAGGAACATCTATTTTATTTTCAGAATATATTTTTTTATTTTGAGAAAAGTTCCCATAATATAAAAATCATAATATAAAGGAGCATCTCTTTATGTTTTTTTAATCGATTCCATAATATATTGTTTTAAAATGAAAAGTCTGAAAAAGCATGTTCAGATGTCTCAGAATTCGTTACTGAGAAAGAGAAAGACATGCAGTACTTGGTGGTGGGGTATAAGAGGAAGTTCATTAAAATAAGTACACCCTTTGGTAACAATGAAATCATGGTATGTTTTTTTGATAAATATTAATTCTTGGGTACATTTTTTTTTTAGTAAAAAGTCGTTATTTATATAAACTGTGAAAAAAAGAGTCAAATAAGATATTCATGTAGGATTTTTTATTGTGATAATCAATATTTGTTAAAATAGGAAGAGTGACGATATTTTTTTTATATAAAAAAGAATTTTAGCAAAAATAATTGACAGTTTGCGATCCCCATTTAAAATCAATAATAATGTTTATTATTATTGAATGTTGCCTAATAGATGATAACTAATAACATTTATAAATAAAAGATTATACAATATTTTTCATTGAGGGAAAGGGAATAAAAAAAAAGATAGAAATAGAAACTTAATTTGTTAATATATGATGGGGTTGAATGCCCCATGGCGGGCACGTGAGCTAAAGAAACTATGTGTCAACATCCACCGAGTCGGAACGATTCCTTTGTTGTGACCTCCAAGACCCTCTCGGGAAGGGAAGCCCGGAGACTAACTCGAGTCGGTATAGCCTTAAAGATAGTTCTAGAAAGCCCCCCCCCCCCCCCCCCCCCCCCCCCCCCCCCCGAGCTGACCTCAGGGGGTAAGTCCCCGATAGCACCTCGGGGAGATGAATGCTTGGGACCCCCGGGCCTAGCAACTCCGAGATCACCTCGGGGTAATGGGGCCCAAGGAACGCTCAAATAGAAGTCTGTTTTTCTCTGATCGGCGGGTCATCCTAATCCATTATGATGTAGTAATTACTACCCATGATCGACGGTCATAAAGGCATTTAATCATCGTAACGACCTAGATTGAGGAATCGCGACAACCGTTACCAGGGTGAACCATTAACCGATAATCACGGGGACGTGCCATAGATCATGGGACGCACCAAGGCAACCGCCGCAAGTATAAAAGGTAGTCCAACCCCTTCAGTAAGGGGGGATGCATTCTCTGCTACTTATACATTTTTCTGCCTTCTACATTTTTTCTGCTTCGAGGCACTGACTTGAGTGTCGGAGTGGGCTCCGCCGGACAACCTCCAGCGTGTTCCCCTAATGCTCATGTTGATCTCGCAGGGCGTTGAGTTCCTCCCTTAACGTCAGCATCCGCGTGGGCTGAACCCTGGTGACTGGTCGTTAACGTTGATTCCTTCCGGAACAAGTTTGGCGCCATCTGTGGGAAACCAGTAAAGCACCCGAAGGAGCACCGATGATAGAGCCAGCGGGAGAACCCATGACCCCAACGATGGAGGAACTTGATCGCCGAAGAGCTACTACCATCGAAGAAACACTCCTGCATGCACCAGTGGAACCCCTCAATTCACCATGAGGAGCCTTGGATCAAAGGGAGACCCTCGCGATCAACCTAGATCCCACTTACAAGGCCATACCGGAATTTCGCGAAGTCTTGCAAGTGGATCTCGCCGACCCGCGAGATGAAGGACCCAAGGAAGAATGGAGGGAGGTCGAGAGCGAGGAAGTGCAGATTCACTCTCAACATGGAGGGGGAGTTATGCGGATCGCCCTCGACCATGCGCTGGAATTAAGAAGCCATCTTGTAGATTGCCTGCAAAACCACAAAGATGTCTTCGCCTGGGCCGCCAAAGAAATCAAAGGGGTTCCACCGGCGTTAGCCATGCATCATCTGCATGTTACCCCGGGAGCCCAGCCTGTGAAGCAGAAACGGAGGCACTTCGCACCCGAGCAAGATAAGGCTATCGAGGCAAGGTTCAGAAGTTGTTAAAAGCCGGACACATCAGAAAAGTTCAATTCCCGGCCTGGCTGGCAAATGTAGTCCTCGTCCATATGCCTGGGGGTAAATGACGGGTCTGCATCGACTTTCGTGACATGAATAAAGCCTGCCCCAAAGACTGTTATCCCCTATCTCGAATAGACCGGTTAGTGGACTTTACAGCCGGTTGTGAGTTTATCTCAATGTTGGATGCCTATTAAGGCTACCACCAAGTCCCACTTGCTCCCGAGGATCAGGAGAAAGTCAGTTTTGTGACAGCCGAAGGCACGTATATTGGGACCGGGTGCATGTTGACAAGGATACGGGTTCGTAAAATTTTAAATTTTTACGTGCAGCGGAAGAATTAGCATAAAATAATTTCTCAAATTACTTTAACCACGTATCTAGCATGCAACCTTATGATGTGTTGACATGATCATAAATTAAAACTTTGCGGAAATGTAAACTAATTTACTAAGTACCTCGCGTAACTCGAAGTAAGGGACGAGATCCAACCGTAGCGTCCCTTGGAAGCTCCGCCTCTATTCGCGTCCACGCCGAGTTCTCTTCGGGATGACTTCGCAAAGTCACGAGTTTTGTGCCGACGAGAACTACTAGATTCTCTAAAGGCACAACTAGAAGATCAAGAGAGAAAATAGGAAACTAACCACCAAGAATCGGAATCTAAATTCAGGGAAGGAAGGAGATGTGATCCGCTTCTTCTTCTTCTTGGTTGGCTTCTCCTTCGTGTTGATGGCTCACGGCAAGTGTGAGGTGCGCCGGCCCTAGCTCTCAAGGAGGGCGCCGACCCTAGCTCTCAAGGAGGGCGCTGGCCCTAAGGGGAAGAGAGGGAGAAGAGAATAAGAGAGAGAGAGAGAGGAAGCTACTAATCTCTTGATTACTCAATTGGAATTAAGGGCTTGCCTTTAGTTCCTTTATATAGTAGCATCTCCCTTGCCAAGTCTACCTCTTAACGGAATTTTCATAACAAATTTATCCTATAAATTCTCTTATGAATTATTCCGTTTAAACCAAATTTTATTATAACTTACTTTATAATAAAACAAATACTTCTTCTCCTTTTATTATGGAATAAATTTTATAAGAAATTTATAAACTTTCTTATTATGGAAAAATCAATTCATAATTGATTTTATAAAATTAAAATAAACCATTTCATGGATCATTTTAATTTCCATAAAAGAATAAATTTCTATAAATTTATTTATATAAATTTCTTTACACAAATTTATTTATACATAATTTATAAAACAAATCGCACTAGATTTATTTTATTAATTAAACCAAATAAATTGGTTTTATCCCCTTTTAATGGTCGGCCAAACAAAGGGGGTTAACACCCTCTTTGGCCGGCCAAACGGAGCCGAACCGATGGCGAATTAAACTCATTTAATTCACCCAATAAGCCTTCAAAAGACTTAGCCATTTTTAGCTTCCATTGCGCCTCTGATAAATTCAGATTCGACTTATTTCTCTTGATCGGAAAATCCAATTTTTCAACTCGTTTTAAATCCCTCGGATTACTCGTAGTGCGTGTGACTAAATAGGCTTTCGATTTATGTTGGCCGTCTATAATTAACCAATTATAGAACGGTCATGAGTGACACCTAGTAGTACATCATGACCCCCAATTAATCGAAAGATCAACGGTTTGACCTCAGAAGTAATTCCGAAACCCTTCAGCAGCTCTAATGAATCGTGCCCCATTCCCTTCACCATCTTATACCCACTTGGTTCAGGACATAGTCTGTTTGTGTCAGTCCCCACTAGACTGACTACGTCACACCTAGCTCAAGTAGTGTCTTTCTCGTCCTTTGGATTTCTAATTACTCTCATGTATTTAAGAGACTCACACTCTAAACATGATATGCTCTGGCCAGAGGCTTTGAGTAACAATCCGACGATAGGCCTGGGTATACATCTCCTCGCAAGGAGTGGTGAATCCTTTGTAGGCTGTTCAAACATCTTCGGGCACTTCGGCTTATACCCAATCATCCTGGGTCCACACCTCCTTGGAGATGCTTGCTTAAGATGTTAAAGTATAAGTCTTCATGACCAAGATGACTTGAACACCGCAAGTCAAAGGAACATCGCACTTAAGCTGCAGTAAGAACTTCATTGACATATCTGTATAGATAATCATATGAAGTTTTACAGCTAGTCACTCCAATGAACTAGTTCCCTTAACTAGCATTCATGTTTATCTCCGGGCATCCCAATGTCACCAGCCAGTGAGAATCAGCTGATTAGAGAATAACCCATGCTAGTCTCAACAGAATTGATAGTGTCTGTTTTTATCAATTCATCGACTAGGGATACTTTCAATACTTCACAATTGCACATGTAGAGATAATCACTAGTTGTGATTCCATCACAAATTCTCTTATGCTGTGAATTATATTACGGGCATTCAGTAGATGAGTTTAAGATCCCAATCAAATACACAAACATGTATACTCAAATAGTGAATTATCATTTATTAAAATAAATGTTTACAATCATAAGGCGATTTCCTTAGGACACTTCTCTCATATCACTAACAACGTATTGTTATAGCGTCATGCATTTTGGAAATGGTTAGATCGATGATGAGCTACTCCGAGCTGCCGGATTCTTTCTGGAGATATGCTCTGGAAACGACAGTGTATATTCTGAACATGGCACCATCTAAATCAGTCCCTTCTACTCCCATAGAATTGTGGACTGGGCGAAAGCCTGGTCTAGGACATATTCGGATTTGGGGTAGTCCAGCACATGTGCTAAAGGGTGATACCGATAAGTTGGAATCTCGTACAGAAGTACGGTTGTTCGTAGGCTATCCCAAAGGGACGAAGAGTGGTTTGTTCTATAGTCCTAAGGATCAGAAGGTAATCGTTAGCATGAATGTCAGATTCTTAGAGGAAGACTATGTGATGAACCACAAGCCCATGAAGCAACCAGAGGGATTCATTGCGAAGGGCAAAGAGCATCTAGTGTGCAAGCTTAATTGGTCCATTTATGGATTGAAACAAGCTTCGCGATCTTGGAACATCCGCTTTGATGAGGTAATCCAGTCATATGGATTCATTCAAAGTCCGGATGAGTCATGTGTATATAAGAGATGTGACGGAAACGTAGTGGTTTTTCTTGTACTATACGTAGATGACATTTTGCTCATTGGCAACAATGTCAAAGTGTTGTCAGACGTAAGGGTATGGTTGTCCAGACAGTTCGATATGAAGGACTTGGGAGAAGTAGGACACATCCTTGGGATCAAGGTTATAAGGGATCGTCAGAAAAGGATGTTGTGCTTATCACAAGCTTCATACATAGACACTGTCTTGGCTCGTTTTAGCATGGAAAACTCCAAGAAATGTTTTCTACCTTTCAGGCATGGAGTTTCTCTATCTAAGGAGGTGTGTCCTAAAACATCAAAGGAGATAGAGGAGATGAAGGCAGTTCCTTATGGATCGGCTATAAGAAGCCTCATGTATGCTATGCTGTGTACCTGAGAAGGACTAGGGATTATATGCTGGTTTACTGGGCAGACCAATTAATCCCCGTGGGTTATACGGATTCAGACTTCTAATCGGATAGGGACAAAAATGACTTGTCTTTTTCTATGAGCATCTACATTTTGAAAGAGAATCACAATAACACTGTTGCATGTTTATATTAGTATGTGCAAAACTGTCTGATGCTTTGCATTGTAAATAACATGGTGTGTGGTGACACACAGAAGAACATGTTATCAGTCCCTGGCAGAGTATAAGAAGAGGCTCACAACCGATATGGAGTTGGACAAACCATCAGGATGATTGTAGTATAATTAGGTGTGGTTTATCTTGACCATAGAGTTACACTAGTGCACTTTGTGTGCATTGAGCAGAACCAACATAGAGGTGATCCAATTTGTACTGACTTTATAATTGGATCGAACCTCGATTTATTATGGTAGTACATGCTCTGAATCCCGATATAATAACGGGCACATGTATTTAGTAGTTATTTCTTTGATTTACCAATGGGCGAGATTTATTCTGCTAAATCGATAGACCCGGTAAGTTGAGAAATAATATTATTTACATGGTGTGCCGTTGATTATAGACGGAATCCTTGTTCTGGTGAGTCGGGATGATGAAGCCCCCTTGATAAGCTCATAAAGTTCATCATGTTAAATCCTGCAAGTGGACTTGGTCCAACATGATGATAAGGATGAGTGGTACTAGTCAAGGAATTAGAGGTTGATTAATTAAAAATGTCAGTAATTTAAAGTAATCAACGGACATTCGATATCTTAAACACGGAGAGAAAATGTACTCATAATAGGTGGAACCCATATGAAAATATGAGGGTTGGTGAGGTAGTTCAATGGAGATCTTTTAGTGGAATGGATCTTCATTAATGGATCGAGTTTGGATCCATTAGCAGACCAAGACCTAACTCCTCCTCATGATCCCTATTGTAGCCCTATAAATCCCCCATGGTATCATGAAACCATGGCTAATTTAATTGATCATAAAAACATTGGTTTTTCTCATCTCTCCCACACCTTCTCTCTCCTAGGGTAGCCGACGAGCAAAGAAGAAGAGAATTCTCTTCTCTTCTTCATTCTTCCTTCTTTTCTCTTGGTTGTTGGCGCAAGGAAGAAGAGAGTTCTTCTCTTCTCTTGGCCGGTTCGATCAAGAGGAGGAGAAGAAGGAGAGGTGGCTGGTCGGCAGTGCAAAAGGAGGCGGCGGCGGGTTGGGAGAGGAAGAGTGGTGGTCAGATAGGTTTTGGTGAGGAAGAGGATTGTCGTCTTCTTCTTCGCCTTCTTCTTTATCTTCCTTTGCTTCCCCTCGAAGCTTCCTTGTGATTGGTGAGGTTGAGAGACCTTGGAAGGCCGGAGGCACAAGGATTGAAGGAGAAGAGGCCGGCGGTGAACCCTAGCTCTAGGGTTTTGATTGGCGCGTGAAGAAGCGGTTAATTGGAAGCCCTTGGTGATTCTAGATCTTGGTAGATCGTTGCCCACACGACGTCCAAGAGGGGAGGGTCATACGATAGAAGATCGTAAGGTAATGAGCAGTATATTTCTCTCATGACTCCTTCTTTAATTCTATCATTTTATGTGGAGTATGATTAATTATCATATGTTTAATTATTTGTTAATTAATTTGATAATTAATTATTTTGGACATCGTTAATAAACACAAAAACCGATGATCCGCTCATCGTCTTTTCCACGGTCAATTGGTTAGGCGAGTTACAAGGCTCGAACTTTGAGTTTAGCTAAGTTGTAACTCGAATCAATTGATACGATGACGAGACGGTCATATGGGAGATAAGTCTCCATTCGGATTAATTTTTAATCCGTGGACATGGAGAGGTCTCTCATGGACGACCAGGTATTCGCTTAAGAAACCCGCCAAGCCATACACCAACAAATGGTATCAGAGTTGAGGTTTCCGATTTTGTGTGTTTAGGATTCGGTTACTTTTTACACATTATCATGTATTTTATTTTTGTCGGATAATAGTAGGATGTGTGTAGGCTAACTCTTTGTTTTAGGCACGAGATTCCAACTATTATGACTTAAATAATGGGGAAATGATTTGAAGAGTGAATTTGGGAGAATGGAAATTATAGTGAATGACGTGCAGTTAATGTGTACATGTTCGATCGTCGATCGGACACCACCGGCGGCCTCTGATTGCCATCCCGAATCAAACTATACCTTGGGAGGGCGGTGAACTTGTCAGGATCGCCGGCAACGGTGAACCCATCGAAATCGACGGTCAATGATGCGAGATCGCAATTGTGGCGATCCCCGACGGGTTCACCGTGCCCCCCAGGGTATAGTTTGGTTTGGGGCGGCGGCCGAAGGCCGCCGGTAGTGTCCGATCGACGATCGGACGTCTGACGTGCCGTCGATTGACGGTCAAAGTTTTCACTGAGGCATTCACTTTCACTGTGCGTATCATTACTCTAAATAATGTGTATGTGATTGATTGTGTATGGTTGTAATTTATTTGAATCCTCGGGGTTGACAAGGCTAGATAGGTATTTAATTTTTTTAGTTAAATACGACACATGTTTAGCCGAGTTTTTTATTTACTTTTGATCTAGATTATATGTACACTTCTTTGTGGAGTATAGGATCGATGGATGTAAATAAGTAGCTTGTCATCTCAGCTCGAAAATCCCTTCAATGGTAGCTTGCGCATGGTGTAGGGAGGAGCGGATGAGATGGCGACACGACTGGAGGCGTATTGGAGACCAAAGCCATGATAGTTGGAAAAATCTAAGATTTTTCTTGTTTATTGTTTTGGTTATGTGCTTGTCGTGTGTGTACATGAAAATTCCTCATTATAAATAACTAAGTGGGAGAGGAACCCTAAGGGTCCCGCGACTTCCATTTCTAATTTGACAAGTGATGCGAACAAGCCTGCGCGTCGGCTCTGAGTGCCTTCCTCCATAACGGATGGGCTTGTTCTACGGATCACTGGGACAGACATGATTATAGGAGATTATTTAGGAGTGTGTGATTTTCCCCAATGGAAGGCACATAATCCGAGGTAATTTTCTTAGTATCATGTAATGGTAAACACTTAGATGCAAATAATAGTATCCTCCCCAACGGAGTCACTGCTATTATTTATAGGGGCCGAAGTGAACCAACTATTAATTTTATTTGTCAAAAAGTTAGGTTGACAAGATAATAAAATCAATGGGTGAAACCTCCTCTAACAAATGTATAATTCGTATACGTCCACATGAACGTGGCATACGATATTCTCGGTGTTTTGAGGTGTTGGTTGATTTTGAAATTTATTGTGTGAGGAATCAATTTATTTTTGAAATCTAAAGTAGTGATTGTTGTGATTCTCAGGTAGCTTTCAAAATGACCTTTAACCCACTAGCTTCAATACTTAAGGAGAACAAACTTACTGGTCCCAATTGCATAGATTGGAAAAGAAATCTGGACATTGTCCTAACTGCTGAAGAGTACAAATATGTATTCTTTGAGGAATGTTTTGAAAAGCCTAACGAGAATTCTGGTGAAGAGGAGAGGGAGCGTTATAAGAAGTGGGTCAAGGCAGATGAGATGGTGCGGTGCTACATTTTGACATCTATGTCAAATATATTGCAACATCAGCATCAGGCCATGCCCACTGTTTATGATATGATGTTAAACCTCAAGGAACATCGATGTGCCACCGATGATTCTTGGCCTACAAAATGAACATTCTTAACCTTAGACACTTTGTCTTTGGTCAAGTTGTCCTTTTTACCCTTGGATGTCACCCCCTTGCCATCCTTTGACTTCTCCTTCTTGCCATGATCATATGCCTTCCCACCATATTTCTTTTTGTTGGCATTGGAGATCTTAGACCGGTAGCCCAACCCCGATCTATCATAGTTGGGTTTTAAGCTACCCAACACCATGTCTAAGCCCTTAGATCCAACCGTGAATCTTTCTAGGGCCTTTTCTAATGTATCAAGCCTTGCCCTCAAGACTTGATTTTCCCTTGCCAAGTTCCTAACTTTGGTTTTCATAGGTCCACCTTGGACATTCCTAGGCCTACCCTCCTTTCTAGGCACATTCCTCCCCTTTTTGGAATTAGTGCCATGATCCTTAGGTCTAGAAGTCTTGGGCTCATGATGCATGCTTTTCCTAGGGTTATGGTCTACCTTGTTAATCCTAGTCCTATCATTATATCTAAATCCAAAGTTGTGCACTAGTAAATAATTTTCATTAATTTTAGCATGCATGGATGGGTAATTAACATGATTCTTAAAATGCAAGGAAGAACTTGAAATTGAATTACATTTTGGCTTAAGGTTAGAAGTTACCCTCCTTACCTTTGGAGTTCCTCCTTGATGTGGGCTTCTTTTCTTCTTTCTTTCTTCTTTCTCCCATCTCCTCAAGTGCTCCATTTTCTTTAGCTCACTTTTTCTAGGACACTTCGTGTGAAAGTGCCCCATCTCTCCACATGTAAAGCATCGGATTTTCTTTCTTTTCTCGTGGGCTTCTCCAATCCTACACTTCATGTTAGATTTAAATGGAATTGAAATTGGTTTAGATTGTACCTCCTTTTTACCTTTCGGGCACTTGTCCTTGTAGTGCCCCTTTTCGTTGCAACCAAAGCATGTGATGTGCTCTTTCGATTTAGCTTTGGTGAAGGTGGAAGCTTTCTCTTGCTCATGTATAGTTGAGGGTCTCTCTCCCCCTCTTGATGAGGTGAATGGCTCCTCACTCGAGTTTTCAACTTCACTTGATGAACTTGACATTTCCTCTTCACTTTGGTCTTCTTGGACCCTTGAGCTTGCTTTTTTAGATTCTTCCACTAGTTGAGCTTGTATAGGGTTTTGTGAAGTTCTTCTAGTTTGCTCCATAACTCATAGGCACTTTTATATTCTCCTACACAACTCAACACACTTTTAGGCAAAATATCAATCAAAATGTTGATTACCTTTTCGTTTGCCCTAGATTGCTCTCGTTGTTCATCTATCCAATATCTAGGCCGAAGCCTCTTGCCGTGCTTGTCTCTCGGAATTTCAAAAGGGTCTTCAATGATCATCCTACACTCTCAATCCATCCTTAGCCAATTTTCCATCCTTGCCTTCCAAAGGCCGAATTCTTCATGATTGTAGGATGGTGGTGTGTTGATGTCTTGCCCCAACTTATCTTCCATGTTCTTCTTCCTCTAGCGTGTGCTCCCTCGGCGGTTAGTCCAAACAAGAGCGGTCTTTCGCTCTGATACCAATTATAGAATCAAATATGTCCGCTAGAGGGGGGGTGAATAGAGTTTCTCGGATCTTTCTTGTACCTGCGTTGTTAGTTGCACAGCGGAAACAATAATAAAGAAAACAAATAACTCTAACAAAAAGAATCTACTTGGTATCCACCCCGGTCGGGTGACTAATCCAAGAATTTGTCGGTGGATCACTCCCCGGATAACCTCCGGCTAGCTCTCGTCGCTCCTTGTGGGTGGAGAAACCTCACCACAACACCTTGAGAACCTCTGAGCACAAAGACTACTGTTTGGCCCTTAACCAAGACCAAACTCGTCAAAAATCTCAGCCACCACGAAGTCCTCTTTAAATAGGACTCGGGCTGGAACCCTCACTACCAGTCGACTGCCCCCAGCTGCCACTGAAATTAGACCGTTGCACCCCAACGTTTGAATTCTCAGCCAACTCACCAGCCTCCTACCAGTCGACTGCCCCCAGGGTAGTCGACTGGTCTTAGGGCTGAGACCTTTCTGTGAGTTTCATCAGTCGACTGCCCCAAGGCCAGTCGACTGGTCTACTCACCCACCTAAGGTTACCCTTCCTGTGTACATTCCACTCTGCACTCAAACCCTAGGATTTCCCGAGTACAATCACATTGCACTCGTACCCTCACGACTCGACTAACTCCTCCTCCACAGCCTCGACTGTTGCCTTCGCGCCCTCTTCATCTTCGGCTCCCGTCCCTCGGATGCACGTAAGCCTCCAGCTTGCCTCCATGCTATCCTTCACGCATGCCTCGAAGTCCGTGCCCATCAGCACATCGTCCCTGCTCTCCAAGGTCCCTCAGGTGCACACAAGCCTCTAGCTTGTCTCCATGCCACCCTTCACCGTACCGAGGTCGTCTAGTCAAGTCCATATGTGTAACCTGTACAACCTGCACACTCAACATACACATATAAGAACACAAGGGTAAACCTAACTTAAACCCTTTGCCCAAACATCAAAACACATGGTCACTCCGGACCACAGATTGCCTCAACAGATGATGTGTTATTAGTTTGTAAATTATATATTTTGTGTATATTTGTTTGTGTTTTATTTTCGTCTATTACATATAAGGTCCTTCTAGTCCTTGTAGATATAGTAGATGATTATGACAATCTTGGTAGATTCAACTGGGTGGAAGCTATCCGTAAATTTTTATCTCCACAATTACCTAAGATTGAGGACTTATTTTCATCAACTCAGGAAAACCAGAGCACCACCAACCTCCCTTACCTAAAGGGATTTGCTGGGCTTTTGGCAGTAAGTATAATTTTCTTGATAAATTTTAGAATATTTTGCTGTCATTAATGTAATTGTTTGGAAAACTTTGTGTAGGCATGATTTTTTAAGCATGTACCCATTCAAAAACCATACAATGTTGAAGGATCCTGAATAAATAAGTGGAGGAATATTCCTTCGCATATTAGTAGGGTGAGGGGCCTTATCGACCAAATCAGGTCCGAAGAGGTAATTATTCTAAACTGTGATCTATGTTAGTTTGATATAGAGGCAGTAAAATTTATGTACTTGGTAATTGACAGGTGATCGTTGAAATAATTCCTAACCTACATGAAAACACATTATTTGAGAATCTTGCTATTGGTGATGACATGCCACAGGCAATGGAGACATCACAAGGACATCACACAGAAGATGTAAGGCTATGTGGTGAATGCATTATTAAAGACAACCTAATCAAGGAGCTAACAGAGGAGAATATATGTTTGAATGAAAGGGTTAAGGAATTATTTTCAATTATTGAAAAAAGGGCATGGAGGCTGAAGAAAGCTATCCTGTAGTCATTCCTCTTTCTGATCCAGTATCTTGTAGAACAAGGAGAGGACGTGACCGAACTCGGTATGATTACAGGGATACTCCAATTGACAGTCCAGTATGACACCAACTATTACCTAAGGGGAAGCGGAGCAAGAAAAAAATATCAAATGTCATGGACAAGGGAAAAATGAAACATAGTGAGGAGGATATGAATGAAGCAAGGGAAACCATTACTGTAATGGAAGTCATGTCTGAAGAAGATATAGAGGAGGAAAAAAGAAGGACCTCCGAACTATACAAAATGAGGCAACAAGGCATTGATGTATGTGAGTTATTTTCATATAAATTACGTCAAATTTATTAAATTTGCTCATTAATTAGTTTGGTCTAAATTTTATCGATGTAGTTTGTGAAGAAGCATTTTATGAATTCGAAGAAGAAAAATCAAGATAAAGAAGTGGGCTACCTGATAAATAAATTGGAGAACCTAAAGTAAGTTATCAAACATAGTTTAGTTAATATATTTGGGTCTTTAATATATAATCTTATCAATTTACTTGGCAGGTTGGCTAATGAATTTATCTGGGAGGATGCACCCTTTGCTTTGAATTTGCATTCATTCTTACAAATCCTCAATGGAGAGGTTTTTACAAAAGGCGAGGTCATTGATGCCTTCTGTAAAATTATATTTAGGGGAGCATCCACATGTGGTAGGTCATACAACAAGTCAATATATTGTTCAACCTTCTTCACAGTAAGTGATGTAAATTAGTATCAATTAATAGATTGTAGAAGACCTAATATTATGATGTGGTTATTAATAATTTTGAGTATGCAAATTTTTAGGCTTCAATAAGATCGTCAAGAAAGTTTTCCCTACAACAAGTGATGAAGACTGATATGATAGAACAAGGGTTTAGATATATTTTAATACCTTTGTGCAGTGATAATACACACATTCACTTGTTGGCGGTGGATACAGAAGCAAAGACTTTCAATCATTTAAATTCTCTTGTTAGTAGCCGTAAATATAAGAATGATTTCAACTCAGTGGTGAGCTATCTACCTTTATTCATATATATGTTCATCATTTGGTCTAAAATGTCATTGAAATTCATGATATATTTTACAGGTAAAGAACTTAAGCAATATACTAGCGAGGAACTTACGGCTATTCATCCATATCTACAAAGTCATCATCTCTTGGACAAATGACCCTCCGTCAGACAAAAATGTCCCCAACAAGAACATAGGTAAGTAACTGAGGAAGAGTTTCAAAATTTTAAAAATCAGGAAAGTATTTTATAACCCCACTTATTGAAATCAGAAATACTGTTTGTTATTTTCAGTGTGGACTGTGCCTTCTTTGTGATGTAATACGTCTGATGTCTCCTATACGATGAGAAGATGGATTTCAAACAAGGAGATATGATAAAAATGAGATTTGATCTGATAGTTAATATTATGAGGGACATGTATTGTAAAACATGAAGTATTGTTGTAAAAAAAATCCTTTGCTGGTGATTGAGCTCCATTTGTATAGAAAATCTGTAATTTGTATGAATATATGATATTGTCAAGAAAAACAAAACAATTGTGTGATGTTGATTCATATCGAGTTGCTGCAATGTTGTGTACCAACTGATACGGTCAGATAACATAACTCATAATGATTGTGACTAAGTTTGCACACCAAAAATAACATCTCTTTGGTTAACTCTAACTACTGATATCGAGTATGGACATATCCAAGTATCAAAGGTCCATCAGTGGGTTTCTACCGAAACCCACTGATGGATTTACAACACTCCTATTGCAACATAATTTGAACATTTGACTTAATGGTCTTGAAGGAATTGAAATTTCGTATGCATTATGTATTTAGTTAGTAAGATGGATTATGTCTACCATATATTTAATAAACTTGTTTCAAATTATAAAAACTGTAAGACTGTTTTTGATAAAATTTAATAATTAAATAAAATGAGAGGATTTGGTCACATCTTGTAGAAAAAATATAGAATATTATTCTATAAATCATTATTTTATTTAAGGGGCAAGGTGGGCCTGAAATAAAATTATTTTAGGCCCACTGTGAGCCTGAAATAAAATAATTTCAGGCCCACGGTGGGCCTGAAATCACTTCAATTCAGGCCCACACTGCTTAATTTCAAGCCCAACTTGGGCCTGAAATAAATTTATTTTAGGCCCAACTTGGGCCTGAAATAACTTTATTTCAGGCCCATCGTGTGCCTCAACTAGAAAAATTTCAGGGACTCTGTTAACCATAAAATCCTTCTGATTTAAGTTGGTGGACAATAAATTTGTAGTTGTATAGGTGTATAATTCTGAATGTATCTTTCTATCGTAACTGATACACCTAAATTTGTAAGCCAGGTCCATCAGTGAGTTTTGCTAAAAACCCACTGATATACCTAAACTACTCCTATAGCATTGTGATATAGAACCATTTGCTGTTTGGACACTAAAAATATCATCTCCTACCTCTACCCTGTCTATTGATATAGGGATTTCAGAAATCCAGATATGGTAGGTCCTGTTGGATCGAGAAAGACCGATAGAGGGGGAGTGAATATCGGAAAATGTTCGGATTTAAAAGAAAGAGTAAGTGCGCGGCGGAATAAAAACAAACAACGCAAACACCAAGGTTTTACTTGGTTCGGAGCCTGGATCGACTCCTACTCCAAGGCCCACGGTCGTTGACCGTTTATTTTGGGCAATTCTATAGTGCGCAAAACGGTTACAGAGTGAGATTACAAAATTACTGTAAATAGAAATATACACTTTGTTTTACCAACTCCCGGTGTAGATCGAGTTTCGGTGCAGTGGGAGGTTGACGGCGCTTCGTTCTTGAGTCGGGAAGTTTCCGGAGCAGAGCGCGGTCGTCAAAGCGTTTGGATGCGTTGAATGAAAGCAGTGTTTTGAAGCCTGGGGTCGAGGGCCCTTTATATAGGGCTAGGGGGTGCCCGGGACGTCGGGGGCGCCCCCCACGTGGCCTTCGATCCGCCAAAGTCTCGGTCGCGTCTGATCCTCTGGATCCGCTTTGACCGGGGCGCCCGCAGCGCTCGGGGCGCCCGCATTGACCGGGTCAAACTCTATCCTTTGGCTTCGCTTGGCTTCGAGGGGTTCGGGTTCGATGTATGCGCATGGGGGCGCCCGCAGCGCAGGGGGCGCCCGGGAGCACGGGGGCGCCCGGCCCAATGTGTATTCGAACCAGTCTTCTTGTTACTTGTTTTGTATGGCCCTTGGGGGCGCCCGGGACGCTCCGGGCGCCCTACTCAGCAACTGCCTCTCTCCTTTGAGGCTTTCTGAGCTGCAGACACACGTTCCTTCGGTCCTGCATCCAATGTTAGTCCAAAACAAAATAACATAACAATTAATTAGATTTATACAGCCTTAGCTGTCTTGGTTCTGACTTTGGTCTCCAAAATGGAGCCCTAGGTCGAACCGACGCCTAATGTTCCCTCAAGGGGAACGCGTCCTCACCTACTCCTCTCGGGAGAATTTACCTGGTGCCAACCGGATCCTCCAGTTGGACTTTTGCCCGGCAGCCCTTCGCCAGGTCTTGGTTTTCGCCTAGCAACCCTTCGCCAGGACTTGGTTTTCGCCCAGCAACCCTTCGCCAGGACTTGGTTTCCTGACAGCCCATCGTCAGGTGCCTAGCATCCCTTTGCTAGGACTTGGTTTCCTGCACTCTCAAGCAGCATTGTTAGACAACAAATAACCCTTAACTTTGAATCCTTTGCCAATATCAAAACAAGATTCGATCTGGTGCTTCCTGCACCAACAGGTCCATCAGTGGGTTTTGCTCAAAACCCACTGATATACCTAAACTACTCCTATAGCATTGTGATATTGAACCATTTGCTGTTTGGACACCAAAAATATTATCTCCTACCTCTACCTTGTCTATTGATATAGGGATTTCAGAAATCCAGATATGGTAGGTTCATCAGTGGGTTTTGCTCAAAACCCACTGATATACCTAAACTACTCCTATAACATTGTGATATAAAACCATTTGCTGTTTGGACACTAAAAATATCATCTCCTACCTCTACCCTGTCTATTGATATAGGGATTTCAGAAATCCAGATATGGTAGGTCCATCAGTGGGTTTTGCTCAAAACCCACTGATATACCTGAACTACTCCTATAACATTGTGATATTGAACCATTTGCTGTTTGGACACCAAAAATATCATCTCCTAGCTCTACCCTGTCTATTGATCTAGGAATTTCAAAATTCTAGATATGGTAGGTCCATCAGTGAGTTTTGCTCAAAACCTACTGATATACCCAAACTACTCCTATAGCATTATGATATTGAACCATTTACTGTTTGGACACCAAAAATATCATCTCCTACCTCTACCCTGTCTATTGATCTAGGGTTTTCAAAATTCCAGATATGGTAGGTCCATCAGTGGGTTTTGCTCAAAACCCACTGATATACCTAAACTACTCCTATATCATTGTGATATAGAACCATTTGCTGTTTGGACATCAAAAATATCATCTCCTAGCTCTGCCCTGTCTATTGATCTAGGGTTTTCAGGATTCCAGATATGGTAGGTCAATCAGTGGGTTTTGCTCAAAACCCACTGATATACCTAAACTACTCCTATAGCATTATGATATAGAACCATTTGCTGTTTGGACACCAAAAATATCATCTCCTAGCTCTACCCTGTCTATTGATCTAGAGATTTCAGAATTCCAGATATGGTAGATCCATCAGTGGGTTTTACTTAAAACCCACTGATATACCTAAACTACTCCTATAACATTGTGATATTGAACCATTTGCTGTTTGGACACCAAAAATATCATCTCCTAGCTCTGCCCTGTCTATTGATCTAGGGTTTTCAGGATTCCAGATATGGTAGGTCAATCAGTGGGTTTTGCTCAAAACCCACTGATATACCTAAACTACTCCTATAGCATTATGATATAGAACCATTTGCTATTTGGACACCAAAAATATCATCTCCTAGCTCTACCCTGTCTATTGATCTAGGGATTTCAGAATTCCAGATATGGTAAATCCATCAGTGGGTTTTACTTAAAACCCACTGATATACCTAAACTACTCCTATAACATTGTGATATAGAACCATTTGCTGTTTGGACACCAAAAATATCATCTCCTACCTCTACCCTGTCTATTGATATAAGGATTTCAGAAATCCAGATCTAGTAGGTCCATCAGTGGGTTTTGCTCAAAACCCACTGATATACCTAAACTAATCCTATAGCATTGTGATATAGAACCATTTGCTGTTTGGACACCAAAAATATCATCTCCTACCTCTACCCTGTCTATTGATATAGGGTTTTCAGAATTCCAGATATGGTAGGTCAATCAGTGGGTTTTGCTCAAAACCCACTGATATACCTAAACTAATCCTATAACATTGTGATCTAGAACCATTTGTTGTTTCGACACCAAAAATATCATCTCCTACCTCTACCTTGTCTATTGATCTAGGGTTTTTAGAATTCCAAATATGGTAGATCCATTAGTGGGTTTTGCTCAAAACCCACTGATATACCTAAACTAATCCTATAGCATTGTGATATAGAACCATTTGCTGTTTGGACACCAAAAATATCATCTCCTATCTCTACCTTGTCTATTGATCTAGGGTTTTCAGAATTTCAGATATAGTAGGTCTATCAGTAGGTTTTGCTTAAAACCCACTGATATACCTAAACTAATCCTATAGCATTGTGATACAAAATCATTAGAGGTTTGGACACCTAACCCACTGATAAACCTAATTAAATAATAAATCATGAAAAATAATTAATAATTTATTTTTATAAGATGGAAAAAATTTTCATTCATTAGTGGGTCTGAATAACTCTTATTTCAGGCCCAGCGTGGTTCATATATATGTAAATTTCAGAGTCTTGAAAATTAAATATAAATACATAATCAATAAAATGCACATGATAAATTTGTTATATATATATATGATATATAACAAATTTAGTTTTAGTTTTAATAATAAAAATAGATATAACCTAAATTATATTTATAATACATATCAAGAAAAAAGGCCCGCCTAGGGCCTGAAATCCTTTTATATCAGGCCCAGCAGTCACTCAGCTTTAAAGCGTCCCTGGGAGCCTAGTGCTAAGCAATCGTTTTCTCGCTCCTGAGTTGTTGCGATTTGAAGGTACCGTGCTGGTCTTCATTGGATTAGTTGTGGGTGACATCATCGTCATCGGACTAGTCGAATTGTACGTACCCTAAATTGTAGTTTGTCATTTCAGTTCTTGCTTTTCACCTAGGGTTAGCGATAGTATTCAGTAAAAGACCGAATACGAGGAGGCCCTTTTATGAACGAATTCTAAGTGTCATTTTTGTTTGTGTCCAATAATGTTTTGTTTGATGGTTGCTAAGTTTGGGATGGCTCCAAAAAAATCATTTTCAAAGAAAGCTGCTTCTACCAAATCGAAGAAACAGCAAGTCCCTGGGGGAAGTCATGGGAAAAAACAACTGACACAACGAAAAATCAAATTGCCTACGGAGTATACAAGTTTTGCCAACAGAGGTCGAAGTAAATGAATGAACTGGAAAAGTAGCCTTTGCCATTTCAAAAATTTTATTGATTCTATTCCACCAACACCAGCACAAGAACAGTTGCTTCGCGAAACACCCTTTTCTTGGGTCCTCGACCTACCCACTAGTACTTGTGTAAGACCCCAGGTTCAGAATATGTTTGATAATTAGGATGAAGAAGAACAAAGCTTTGTATTCCATGGGAAAAAAACTCAATTTCACAAAGGTTGATATATCGCTTATTCTAGGGCTACCTAACCATGGAGAGATAGTCCAACTTGATTTGAATGAGGCCTCCAGCCCATTGTACAAGGACTATTTTCAAGATTCCAGTTGTTCTACATGGCATTTGGAGAAACTGCTAATAAAGTCTACATCCAATGACAAGTTGTATTGTCAGTTGTATATACTCTATTTTTTTGTACAGTTTTATTATGTGGTACTAGCAGCATACTTGCCATTCCTGCCCTGTCACTAATTGATTGCGTAGAAAATTTTGACAATCTACGAAACTATAATTGGTGCAATATCATGTACAATTTCATGGCTCCTCAGTTGGAAGCCATTGGAAAGGAGATGACATTGAGGCATAGACCACATGTAGGTGATTCAACCCAACCGGCCAAGGCTCCCTTGCTTAAGGGATTTCCAAATATTTTAGCTATAAGTTAGAGTACATATACTTGCTCATATAATTTGATGATGGATATTATTTACTGATTATAATCATGTTGCAGGTATGAGTTACTGAACATATTAGTATTGCTGCTCCTGATCATCCTCATAGATTGCCAAGAATACTTCGCTGGGCTTGTCCTAAAGCCCATGTTGAGAGTATCAAGAGGATGATAGACCGTCTGGCCATAAATTTAATTATTGTTGATTTAATTCTGTTTGATATAGAGCATGATTTGGTACCTTGTAGCGACCCACCTTCTCTACCTTAGACGGATCGTTACTTTTCTCTACTTCTTGACTCTAATGCACGACTAAGAATGCGGAACTTCTTTTTTTTCTTTTAAATCTCTCTAGGGATGATATTCTAACTCTAATAGTCATGCATGATACAATGGCACACTTCTTTCATCTGTAGAACTTCTCGGCAATGGTACCAGTCGACTGCCATCTAACCAGTCGACTGGTATCGGCCACAGAAAGATTCTGGGCGCGGCACCAGTCGACTGGCCTCTTGGCAGTCGACTGATGCATCGAACAGAAGCTACTGTTCGATAGGGCAGTCGACTGATACTGAACCAGTCGACTGGCACGCCTGAAAATCTGAAATTCAGATTCGAAGCCTTGTTTCAAAACTCCACCAAACATATAGTTTCAAGCCATACAAAGACACAACACCATTTCTATACTCTATGCTAGTTTCCTAAACATTTTAGCCAATCAAAACAACTTCATAAACTCGAAATTAGGACTTTTGCGGAAGTAAATGAGCTATGAAAATCTATATGAACTTTAAACTAGAGTTTTGTACCAAACTTCACTCCTATGCATTCATAATACCAAAACACATGTTCTACACCTTACTAAAGCATTTTGGAATGTAATGCAACTTTTCTAGGCATATTTATAGCAATAAAAACTTGATTCAAAGGGAAACTCACAATATCTTGGCACATGCATCAAATAGCTCCATCAAGTATCAATATTCAAAACTACTCACACTTATACTCATCCAATGCAATCATAAGGATATGTATGCTAAATAAAATGACATGGAATCTTTACTCATGGTTTTAGGATATGCAAAATATCTAAAACGCAAATACTTGGATAAATGCTATATGATCTAACTTAAACTAAGACTTTATAATAAATGCACTTTAAGTCCTTCATTCATCTTGTCCCAAGGACCTCTCCAAGGTCAGCCACCACACACACGTCACTCAGCACCGCCTTGTCACCTTCCTTCAGAATTGCTTGCCTTTACCTTTACCTGCAGCAAGAGGAAATGCAACTAATAAGCAAAAAGCTTAGTAAGTACTATCTAGCTCACAAAATCTCGAAAATGTGCAAACATGCTTTTTAAACAATGTGAAATCACATGAGATACTTTTATGCTTAAAAGAAAACTAAACCATGTATACTCAAGCATTAATAAGTCTCAACTTACTTGTTCTTGGCTTAACTTGAACTTTAGCAATTCTTTAACTTTAAATCTTCCTTTAACTTTTAGAAAACTTCTTTAAACTTTAGAAAACTTTGCTAAAGCATATACTTGAAAATAATAACTCACTTGGATCCACTTAAGACGTAAGTACCATCTTATGCGCGTTCCCTAAAAGGTTGGGATAGCGAGCCACCAATCCTAATAGAGCAGACCTTGGTCTACCAGGGCCAAGACCTTGGAATTGGACATCTGGATTTCTTTAACGACGCCCTTGGACGCCGGGTACTGGCCTTAGAAAATAAAATACTTACTTTTTCTTATCTTGAATGCCTTGGCATTTTAACGAGCACCTTGTGTGCCCAAATCCCTAAGTCTTGACTTTTGGGGATTTCTTAAGGCCTTGGCCTTTTCTTTTCTTATCTTTGTCTTCTCTTTTCTTTTCTCATAACTTTTCTTAGACCCTAACCTCATATAGGGTACTTAATTAAACTTATATAAGCATGGATTAAACTAGAGTTACATGCAAAATCATAAACTCAAGGAAAATTGCACTTTTAACTTTCTAACTGGAAAAACTTGCGGAAAAACCGCCTCTTACTACAGGTTAGCAGTACATACCTTGATATCTTGGACTTACAACCAAAATTGACGTCTAGGGCTCGGGAGAAACTTGAGATCTCGATGAACCGTTCGCGCCTACGCGTTCCTCTCGTCGAGACGAACGAAACGCTCCGCACCCTTTGGTTCTTCCTTGGCCGGCGCCCCCTTAGAGGAGGAGAGGAGGTGTGGGGCGTGCGCCCAAGAGAGGGGAAGAGGGGGGTCGGCGTGAGGGCTTGGGCGAGGGAGAGAGGGTTTAGGTTGAGAGAAAATAAAATTCCTCTCTTTAATGATCTATTTATACTTAGGGTATTTAAGTCCAACTTTATAACTTAACTTAATATTTCTCTATTTTCTTTCAGCACACCCCTGCTGGGGCTCCTGGTTAACCCGACCAACTTAAGTCGTTGATCCCACGGGAGGTCTCGGGTTCAAAACTCATCCAGGCAACTTTTTGCCGAAAACTCTATTTCTTTTAATAAAAATACTAAACGGACTCGGAAAATTCCCTAAAAATATTCTAAAAATTCCTAAAAATATCTAGAATATTTCTAAAACATTTCTAACTAATTTCAAGGACTTTAAGGACTTAAAGTTGAAATTTTGGGGCGTTACAATCCCCCATATCTTATGAAAAGTTCGTCCTCGAACTTAGAATAATTCTGGATATCTTTCTCTCATGCTGTCCTCACGTTCCCAAGTAGCCTCCTCATGCTGTTGATTCTGCCAGATGACCTTCACTAGTGGCACTTCTTTGTTTCTTAATCTTTTAACTGCTTTGTCCACTATCTGTGTCGGTCTGCTCTCATAGCTAAGATCATCTTGGATCTGTACTGACTGAGGCTGAATCACTTGGCTAGGGTCGTGAATACACTTCTTTAGCATAGATACATGAAAGGTACTGTGGATAGCTGACATATCCTCTGGCAAGTCTAGCTCATAGGCTACCTTCCCAACTCTCTTTATAATCTTGTAGGGTCCTATGTAGCGAGGACTCAGCTTGCCCTTTTTGCCAAATCTCATCACTCCCTTCATAGGAGCGACCTTGAGAAATACTGAATCTCCAACTTGGAATTCAAGTGGCCTACGGCGTGTGTCAGCATAACTTTTCTGTCTACTTTGGGCAGTCTCAATCCTCTGGCGGATCGTCTGGATAGCCTGAGTGGTCTCATCTATAAGCTCAGTCTGGCTGCCTAGTCCTAACTCCATCTCTTTCTTCTCACCAGCTTCTTGCCAACATATGGGTAATCTGCATTTCCTGCCATACAATGCCTCATAAGGTGCCATCTTGATGGTGACCTGATAGCTATTGTTGTAGGCAAACTCAGCTAAGCACAGAAATTTGCACCAACTGCCTTTAAAGTCCAACGCACAAGCCCTGAGCATGTCTTCTAAAATCTGATTTACTCTCTCTGTTTGTCCATCTGTCTGGGGATGGAAAGCTGTGCTGAACTGAAGTCTGGTGCCTAGGGTGTCCTGAACACACCTCCAAAAATGGGAGATGAACCGCCCATCTCTGTCAGAAACGATCGACTTCGGAACTCCGTGAAGCCTGATTACTTCTTTCACGTACAGCTGTGCTAACTGCTCTACCGAATGCGATAACTTGATGGCTAGGAAGTGGGTAGACTTGGTCAATCTGTCCACTATCACCCATATTGCATCGTGTCCATGGGTGGTCCTTGGGAGACCTGTGATAAAATCCATGGATATCTCTTCCCACTTCCACTCTAGAATGGGAAGTGGCTGTAGAACTCCTCCTGGTCTCTGGTGCTCTGCCTTGACTCTCTGGCAGGTCAAGCAGGTACTGATATATCTGGCCACGTCTCGCTTGAGTCCAGACCACCAGAATCTTTTCTTTAAATCTTGGTACATCTTGGTAGAACCAGGATGCATAGAGTACGGGGTACTGTGGGCCTCTTCTAAAATATTCTTTCTTAGTTCCTCATCATTGGGGACGCAAAGGCGGTCTCCAAGATAGAGGATGCCACTATCTGATACTCGAAACTCCGAATTTTCTGCCTCTTGGACCTCCTGCTTGATCTTCTGGATCTCTGGGTCTGGACTTTGCTTTCTTTGTATATCCACAAGCAGGGTTGACTCTAGAGTCAATGCAGAAAGTTGCCCAATTATTACCTCGACTCCAAAATCCTTTATCTCTTTCTAAAGTGGTGGAGACAGTGATGATAGGGACATCAGTGCTGCACAGGATTTCCTGCTCAGTGCATCTGCCACTTTATTAGCTTTACCTGGGTGGTAGAGGATTTCACAGTCATAATCTTTGACCAACTCTAGCCACCTGCGCTGCCTCATATTCAGGTCCTTCTGAGTGAAGAAGTACTTCAAACTCTGATGGTCTGTGAAGATTCTGCACTGCACTCCATACAGGTAGTGTCTCCAGAGCTTCAGTGCGAAAACCACAGCTGCTAGCTCAAGGTCGTGGGTAGGGTAATTCTTCTCATAGTCCTTGAGCTGTCTGGAGGCATATGCTATTACTTTACCGTCTTGCATGAGGACAGCTCCAAGGCCCATCTTGGATGCATCACTGTAGATGTCAAAGGCCTTGTCACTCTCTGGAACAGTCAGGATGGGAGCACTAGTCAATCTTTTCTTCAGTTCTAGGAAACTGTGCTCGCATTTATCTGACCACTCAAACTTTTGGTTCTTTCTGGTCAGGGCTGTGAGTGGAGAGGCTATTCTGGAAAAGTCCTCCACAAATTTTCTGTAATATCCTGCTAGGCCTAAGAAGCTTCTGATTTCACTGGCACTCTTGGGTCTACACCAGTTGCTGACTGCTTCTATCTTGGCCGGATCAACTTAAATGCCTTCTTTGGATACAATGTGACCTAGGAAGGTCACCTGATCTAGCCAAAACTCACACTTTGAGAATTTTGCATAGAGCTTCTCCTGCTGAAGGATCTGCAGCACTATCCTCAAGTGTGTAGCATGGTCCTTTGGAGTCTGTGAGTATATGAGAATATCATCAATAAATACAATGACGAATTTATCGAGATACTCCCTGAAGATGTGGTTCATCAGCTCCATGAAGACTGCTGGAGCATTGGTTACTCCAAAAGGCATTACTACAAATTCGTAGTGGCCGTATCTTGTCCTGAAGGCCGTCCTGGGGATGTCACTTTCTTTAACCTTTAGCTGATGATACCCAGAACGCAGGTCTATCTTCGAGAACACTGTAGCCCCTTTGAGTTGATCGAATAAATCATCTATTCTAGGAAGGGGGTACTTGTTCTTGATGGTTACCTTGTTCAGAGCTCTGTAGTCTATGCACAGACGCATAGACCCATCCTTCTTCTTGACGAAAAGTACAGGAGCTCCCCAGGGTGAATGACTCGGGCGGATGAAGCCCTTGTCTAGTAGCTCCTCTTGTAATTCTTTCAGCTCTGCAGGAGACATACGATAGGGGGCCTTCGAGACCGGACCGGTACCTGGCACTAGCTCGATCTCGAATTCCACTTCTCTGTTGGGAGGTAGTCCAGGTAGTTCTTCTGGGAATACTTCTGGATATTCGCAGACTACCCGTACATCCTCCTGCTTGAGTTCTTTCTTTGCTTCTGAGTCCACTACGTGTGCAAGAAAACCAGCACACCCTTGCTCTAGCATCTGGTGGGCTGCCAAGGCTGAGAAATTTCTGAGTCTTCCTCCTTGGGGCTCCTTGAAACTC
>JAGFNQ010003597.1:227514-252980 GCA_024364735.1 Boesenbergia rotunda | reverse complement strand
ACAGTTTGAGAAAAGAAAAGAAAAAGAGAGAAATAAAGTGGCACACAACAAGTGAACTTTGGCACGATGAAATCAAGTGAAATGTTTCTCATCCAAGTCCAACTTGCATCAACATTCTGACATTCACTAGAGAGAAAGAAGAAAGAAAAAATCTGAGAAAAGAGTGAAAGAAGCAAGGTTGGCACAAAAATTGAACTTGGCACAGGAGTAAAGAAAGTTTTTTCATCCAAATCAAAGGAATTTGTTTAAGTTTACTTCCACATTTTTGATATCATTAGAGGACTGTCAAGAGGGGGCAAAGCACATTGGAAATATTTTTGAGCAACCAAGTCTTCCACTCCATCAATTTTTCCATTTTCTTGATTTTTATTCCATTTCTCACCATTTTTCATGTTTTCATTTGTTTTGTAGATGTTGATCCTATTCATGATTAATGGTGAGATTAGATAATAAGCAAGCCTATGGTAGTGCAAGAAGCATGTGTGTGAGAGTGAGCTCCACTTCCATCATCAAGTTAGAACTTAAGGAGAGAGCCACCAAAATTTTCCTTGAAAGGCTAGTGATTTAATTCATCTCAATGACTCATGATAGATGAAAAGGCTAAGTTGTTGATTTAAGGACAAGATAGTAATCCATAGAGCTTAGATTTTGAGAATTGACAACCTTAGGTAATTTCTTTTCATTTGCTTCTAATTATGCTTAAGAGAGCCTAAGGGATACTTATTTAGTTGTTTCGCGAGACGCTCAAGGTTAAGTGTGGGGAGTTGATAAGCACCATTTTATTGATTTTTAATTGCTAAAATCCATGTTTGACCCATGTTTTTATTGCTTAATTATGATTTTACCCTAGGTTTTGAAACTTTATCTTATTTTGGACTTAATTGCAAATTACACAATTTTTGGATTATTTGGCCACTAATTTTTCTGATATATTTTTGTAGGCATGAAAGGATCCTGGACCTAGGGCATACTGGGTCAAACTTGAGTCGGAAGTGGAACCGGATCGAATTATCATGTTTTGGATTAATCCGGGCCGTCCGATTCAAGAGCGGCTAGATCTGAGCCATCCGGGACGATCTGAAGCAATCCAAGCTAGGGTTAGGGTTGATCAGGCTCTATGATCAAGATCTGAAGGTTTCATCCCAATCAGAGCTAGATCAACCGTTGGATCAAGCAAGGAGGGCTCTAGAGCGTCCATTCACAGATAGAGTTGATCTGGACCATCCGTTGCACATCTGGAGGATCCGAGCTACCACAAGGCAGATCCTGACCCCAGATCATCATCATAAAAGTTTGGCTCAAATCAGACCAAGATCTGCCGTTGGATCTCCTCTGATCAATCTGGACCGTCCACTGTTTCCTATTTAATCAGAAATGAGCCCGCAGCTTTCCTTGTCGCGTCTCCGCCGTTCTTCATCATCCTCGGCGTGTTCTTCAGTTTTTAGCTAATTTTTCTTCATCAAAGGAGGCGCGATCCCCTCAATCCATCATCAAAACAAGGGTTAGGTCAGTGAAGAGATTCTCAGCGAGGTCTCAGATTCCGATTTCTGCTCAATAGCGAAGTTGCGCGAGGTCTCGGCAGATTTGCTATCCGAACTCAACGAACTCAGCTGTATTCCATTTCCACCACATTCGAGCTGACCAGAGGGGTTCCCTGGAAGGTCTCGGTCATTCCCAAATCAAATTCGCAAGCCATAACAGCGAGATTGAAGAATTCGGAGCTGAATTTCAGTTTGAGCGTGATATGATCAGATTCGGTAGCAAAGACATTTCCTGCTGATTTGCGGAGCTTGCGGGTCCGAGGTTCTACCTTGATTGACGACCAAGGAGCTCTTGAGTTGAGGAATGGTTGAGGAGTAGCTTAGATAGTCTAATTTCATTGTTTTAGCTGTAAATTTCGTTTCTGCTGTAGTTTAGTTGCTGTTTTAGAATTTCAGTTTGGTTAACTTGGTTTATTACATTGTTTCATGCGTAATCTAGCTTTAATCCTTTAAGTTGAGTAGTTAGGAACTTATCTAGTGGATAGTTGTGTTTAATTTCAGTTAATTTTAGTTCAATTCTTTGCGTGCCAATTTATTTATGCGTATCAGCTTTTTGCTCTAGTTCTGAAAATTTTAGTTTCGAATTCTTAAGCTTATTCCAACTCAATTTTTGTCTTGTTTAATCCCTGCTGGATTTTCAAGTTGTAGTTACTGAATTTTCCATAAATTTTTTTACAGTTAGCAGATGTTTGTTTCACTTCTAAAATTTCCTGCACATGTTGCATTCTAATTCGGTTTTCTGCATTTCGGTTGCCAAGTCTGCCATCCAATTTCATTCCCTGCAATCCATCAGATATCTTTCGAGTATTAGTTCTGAAATTGTGTATCAAGAGAGCCTTGTTTGCTAGTTTTCCCTCTGCATCCCATTTCTGAAGTCTGAAATTCCATCAATAGCTGCAATTGTTTTCACAGCTTACTGATCAGTTAGAATTGAGCTTAATCACATTTCTGCATTGTTTTAGTTTGGATTGGCTGAAGTTTTTATCAGTAAGATCTGAGGGGAACTATATTGCATTCGAATTTAGTGGTCTTGTTTGGTTTTTGTATCCAATTCAGTTGCTGAATTTTACATGTATCGCCTGCTGAAAATTTCTGCAATTCTGCTCTCATCATTTGCATTCAGTTAGCTGCTGAATGGTCAGGTTCTTTGCTGGAATTTGTGTCATAGCTTCTGAAGTGCATATAAAACGAAACCCCCAACAAATTAGTTGATGTCAGCTGTGTTCCAATTGTTTTGTTCTAAAATTTTTGCAAATTTCAGTTTCTGAAACTATGTATCCAGCAATTCTGATAGAGTTTGATGAATGTTTTCTTAACCATTAGATTTGTGAACTTGATAGCTTGTTCTGCGTTCGATTTGTTCAGCAGGTCTATATTCATTCCTGCAGTTAATATCGCTGAACCGATCAGTAAGAAATTCTGCATCAGATTTTATTAGTGGCACATAAGTTTGCATGATTTAGTATCAAGTTTGGTTGCATGCATTTTGTATCAAATGAATGTTTCGGTTTGAATGTTGTAAATCTTGAAGCTCCATCTAATTTGCAGTGGCATTTTACAATTGAAATCAGATTCGTTTGCTTCCAAAATTGCTTTAGTACCTTGATTTAGTTTTCCATTGATTGAGTTAACCATTGTTACTACTTGTTGAGTTTCATGTAAGCTATCCTTTTGGTTGATCCTTTGGCATCATGTTTTCCGTTTCGGATTTATCCCGAACCCAAATTTCTATTTGAAACCCAAAAATACAAACGACACCTAAATACAAGCGCGAATCAAATTACATCAACTAGTCCCCGAGAAAAATACGACCTGTGGCCCCTTTGCTACATTTTTATACTTTTGCTTGTAAAAGGGTTTCCAGCATTTCATTGATATTTAAATTTGATGAGCCCATACATTTCGTGACAAATTAATTAGTTTATTTGGCCTGTCAGGACCTAACCCTCCAAGCCTGGACTTTTTCACCTAACCCTCCGAGATGGGAATTTTCACCTAACCCTCCAAGTTAGGACTTTTCACCTAGCCCTCCAAGCTACGACTTTTCACCCACCTCTTCCAAATTAGGACTTTTCACCCACCTAGCCCTCCAAGCTAGGATTTTCAACACCTAACCCTCCAGGTTAGGATTTTCCAACACCTAGCCCTCCAAGCTAGGATTTCCCATAACGTGCCTGATCCCCGATCAGGACTTAATCACAATTAGTTCAACCAAACTTAAATCATTGTCAAACACCAAAACAACAACCGGGCCAGACTGCATCAACACCGACCTTAGTACCAACTGTACAAGAGGATACACCACAAGTCACTACACCACGTGTCACAGAAGATACATAGGTGGTACCTCATCGTAGTGGGAGAGTTGTCAGACAACCTAAGAGATTCATGTTCATGGGAGAGTCTTCGGACTTGGTCCCTAGCGAACATGAACCGGATCCCTGGACCTATGACGAGGCCCTCCAAGATAAGGATGGAGATTCTTGGCAAAGGACAATGAATTCTGAGATAGAATCTATGGATTCTAATCACGTCTGGGAGCAAGTAGAACCACCCATTAGTGTAAAAGCCATTGGATGCAACTGGATCTACAAGAGAAAGAGAGGATCAGACGGGAAGGTAGAGACCTTCAAAGCTTGGCATGTTGCGAAAGGGTATACTCAGAAAGAGGGTATCGATTATGAGGAAACCTTTTCGCCGGTCGCCATTCTTAAGTCTAACCAGATTCTCTTATCTATTGTCGCTCATATAGACTACGAGGTATGGCAGATGAACGTCAAGACAACATTCCTTAACAGAAGTCTTGAGGAGACCATCTACATGGAGCAACTAAAAGTGTTCATTATGAAGGGCAAAGAGCATCTAGTGTGCAAGCTTTATGAGTCCATTTATTGATTGAAGCAAGCTTCGTGATCTTCGAACATCCGCTTTGATGAAGTAATCCAGTCATGTAAATTTATTAAAAGTACGGATGAATCATGTGTATATAAGAGATGTGACGAAAACGTAGTGGTGTTTTTTGTACTTTACATGGATGACGTTTTGCTCGTTGGCAATAATATCAAAGTGTTGTCAGACGTAAGGGTATGGTTGCCCAAATAGTTCAATATAAAGGACTTGGGAGAAGCGGGACACATCCTTGGGATCAAGGTCATAAGGGATCGCCAGAAAAGGATGTTGTCCTTATCCCAAGCTTCATACATAGACACTGTCCTGGCTCATTTTAACATGGAAAACTCCAAGAAAGATTTTCTACCTTTCAGGCCTGGAGTTCCTCTATCTAAGGAGATGTGTCCGAAAACATCAAAGGAGATAGAGAAAATGAAGGCGGTTCCTTATGCATCGACTGTAGGAAGCCTCATGTATGCTATGTTGTGTACGAGACTAGATATCTGCTTTGTCGTGGGCATGGTTAGCATATATTAGAGTAACCCTGGACAGAGACATTGGACTGCGGTAAAGCATATACTGAATTACCTGAGATAGACTAGGGACTATATGCTGGTTTATCGGGCATACCAATTACTCCCTGTGGGTTATATGGATTCAGATTTCCAGTCGGACAGGGATAAAAGTAAGTCTACCTCAGGGTTTATGTTTACTTTAGGAGGTGGAGCCATAGTATGGAGGAGTGCCAAGCAGAAATGCATGGTGGACTCCACCATGGAAGCTGAGTATGTGGCAGCCTCAGAGGCAGCCAAGGAAGCTGTATGGCTCAAGAACTTCTGATGGACTTGGATGTGATTCCTAGTTTGCCCAGATCTATCACAATCTATTGTGATAATAGTGGTGCTGTTGCAAACTCGAAGGAACCACAAGCCCATAAGGCGAGTAAACACATAGAGCGCATGTACCACCTGATACGAGTAATCATAAAGTGAGGAGAAGTAGCTGTCGCTAAGATTGCATCGGAGGACAACCTGGCAGATCCTTTCACTAATGCTCTTCCAGCAAGAGCTTTTGACCGGCATGTGGAGGATATGGGAGTTAGATGTATGGCAGTGAGAGAACAACAGAGTCTTTGAGTATAAGTGGGAGATTGTTAGATGTGTATACTAAAAGACTTGTCTTTTTCTATGAACATCTAAATTTTGAAAGAGAATCACAACAACACAGTTGCATGTTTATATTAATATATGCATAATAGTTTGATACTTCGCATTGTAGATAAATGGTGTGTGGTGACAACAGAAGATCATGTTATCAGTCCCTTGCATACTATAAGTAGAGGCTCACAACCGAGATAGAGTTGGACAAACTATTGGGATGGTTGTAGTGTAATTGGGTGTGGTTTATCTTGACCATAGGATTACACTAGTGCACTTTGTGTGCATTGAGCAGGACCAAAATAGAGGTGACCCAATTTGTACTGACTTTATAATTGGATCAGACCTCGGTTTATTATGGAGTACAATCTCTAAATCCTGATATAATAACGGGCACATGTATTTAGTATTTTATTTTTTGATTTACCAATGGGCGAGATTTATTCTGTTAAATGATAGACCCGGTAAGTTGGAAATAATATTATTTACATGGTGTGTCGTTAATTATTGACAGAATCCTTGTCCTGGTGAGTCGGGATGATGATGCCCCCTTGATGAGCTCATAAGGTTCATCATGTTAAATCCTACAGGTAGATTTGATTCAACATGATGATAAGGATGAGTGGTACTAGTTAAGGAATTAGAAGTTGATTAACTAAAATTATCAGTAATTTAAATTAATCGATAGACATTCGATATCTTAAACATGGGGAGATGGTGTTGAGGCAATCAGCCCTTAAATGATTAGAAGATCATGGTTTTGATGTGTGTGGTTGAATATGTTTAAGGTTAGAGTGTTATGTTGTATTTGATGTGTGTGATTGAGTTTGCAGGACTTGGAGAATCACACATGGTGGACTTATCCGAGGGACGAGAGCCGAGGGAGGAGAGCTCCAAGGGCAAGCCGGGAAGTGGACTTCGAGGGCACATGTGAAGGGTGGCATGGAGGCAAGCCAAGGGAAGGCTTGTGTGCTCATTCGAGGGACGATAGCCAGAGGAAGAGGACTTCAAGGGGCGAGCCAAGGGAGCAGACCTGAAGGCACACGTGAAGGAGAGGTCCGAAGTGGCTGGAGCTGAGTTGGGAGGCAGGGCAGTCGACTGGCCCTAAGGCAGTCGACTGCCAAAACCCACAGAAAGTTTGCAGCCTCGGACCAGTCGACTGGCCTTGGGGCAGTCGACTGGTATACCCCGAAACTAGCCGTTGGCTAGCAATTAATGCTAGGCCAGTCGACTGCCCCAGGGGCAGTCGAGTGGTGCGAGCTGGACAGATTGCGAATCTGTCCTGTTCACCTATAAAAGGAGCACTTTTTTAACGTGTACAGTATGGTTCCATACAGTGTCGAAGTGCTGCTCGTGTGTAGAGTGATTCATGCTTCCTCTCTCGTATTTCTGCATCTGTAAAGAGGAAGATCTTGCTGTAAAGGTTTCTCCACCTCAAGGAGACTTTTCGATAGTGAAAAGTGGTGCTCGCGTGTGGATCCTTGGACTAGTCACCCATCTGGGTGGATACCAAATAAACGATAAGTGTTAGCATTGTTTTCAATCCCTTTGCATATTATTTCCGTTGCGCTAACAATTCTGTAGAGATCCAAGATCCAGAAAAAGTGCATTCACCCCCCTCTGCACGCCTTAAACGATCCTTCGGTTGGTATCAGAGCCGGTGCATTTCGGAAGATCTAACAGTCAACCGGAACAATTGTGATGGCGTTTCAAGAGGGATACTCCACCACACGACCTCCATTCTTCGACGGGAATGACTTCGCCTATTGGAAAGGTAGGATGCAATACTACCTCATGAATGATATTGAAAATTAGATAAGTGTTGCAGATGGCTTCGAGGCACCCGTCGATGAATGAGGAGATCCAACACCAATGAGATCATGGTCGAAGGAGGTGATGATGAGGGAGCAATCAAATGCCAAGGCCACCACCACATTGCAATGGGGGCTCTCGAAGGAGCAGCTGAACAAGGTGGGGTCATTCAAGAGCGCCAAGGAACTATGGGACAAGTTGGTTGAACTGAACGAGGGGTCAAACGAGTCCAGAAGAGCCAAGAAGGACTTGCTAGTGGCCCAACTGCAATCCCTTTCCATGAAGAGCAACGAAACCGTCAACCAGTTACATGGAAGGGTAATGGAAGTGATAAATGAGCTCCATGTGATTAGAGAGAAGACCGAGAACCGGGACATCCTTGATAACTAGCATTTTGACGGATAAATTTTGTGCAATTAGTGAGGGAATTTGAGTCTTTGGGGTGTATTTATTTATGAAATGATGCATAATTATGAATAGGATGTATTTACATTGGTTAATTAATTTTTCTATATTTTCTCACTCATATTTCATTCTATTGAATTTTTGGGATAGCTTGTGCATCATCGACTCAAAAGGGGCACATCCGGGGCAAAGATGGATCCATAAAGAACGACATCAGACTCAAATCTCATTCTGTTGAAGGCCTGATTGGTCACCAGACCAATCAGGGGAAGGCCTGATTGGTCACCAGACCAATCAGGGAAGGCCTGATCGGTCCAGTGACCAATCAGGGAAGGCCTGATCGGTCCAGTGACCAATCAGGGAAGGCCTGATCGGTCCCCAGACCGATCAGGAGCAGATGGCACAGAGGAATTCAGAATTTTAGCTACTGATCACATCCTGATCGGTCCCCAGACCGATCAGGGAGACTTCTGATCGGTCCCCAGACCGATCAGGGAGCATCCAGACCGATCCAGAGCCATTCAGTCCGATCAGTAGCTGTCCAGATGCGATCAGATGCGTTGGTCATCACAACCCTCCACTTGGATCTGGCAACGATAATTGATGGAGCTTCATTGGAAGTGATCTGAGCCACTCATCAGAGGAAATCAAGGGTGGAAAGGAGGAGTAGAAAAGGAGATTAGGGAAGCCAAAGAAGAGGATCACGCCATCGCTTCTTCCACCCCGACGCCTCTTCCCTCACCAAGGCCGGCGGTTCCTTCCTCCATCTCGCTGCCGCCGGCCGGAGCTTCTTCTCCGCCTCCACTTCTCCTCCTTCTTCACTCCTCATCCGTAAACCCTAGGGGCAGCCACTCCTTCTTCAGATTGGGCAGCCAATCCTTCATCAGATGCGGCAGCAGTTCTTTTCATTCCTTCACAGCTTCCCCTTCACAGTTTTTTTTCCTTCGCAGCAGCTTTTTCTTCCCAGCGGGTAGCAGTAGTTCTTCACAGCCGATTCTTCCAGCTTTCATCAGATTTGGGTTGATTGGTTTCATGTATTTGGTTATTATGTGTTGATTGTTGGATTGACTATTGTGATTGATTGTTGAATGCTTGTATTGAATTGTTCTCCCATGTTTTAGAATTCCACGCACCTTGATTAAATTCACTCATGCCTATCATATGTTTGATGAATTGTCCCTTCCATTAGATAGATTTCAATTTTACATTTTCTTTATCTTAGATTCTTGCAATGTGTCATTAGTTTGATCGCTTTATGTTTTCTTATAGTTGTCTTTCCGTTTGATGCAATTAGGTTAGGTTTCATATGTGCTCTAGTTTCCTAAATTCTTACTTTAGGTTGCTTTTCGTTTCCTTGCAAGTCTAGTTTAGATTAGATTAGATCCTCTTTACTCGCATTGTCTTTCATTAATTAGGATTAGATTTCATACGTGCTCTGCTATTTCATTTCGTAGTTTTAGTTTTCAAATCCAAACCCCAGTTTAATATCCAAAATCCAAAAGCAATAACTCAGAATCCTAGGATTATTAACCCATCATTACATTCCTTGAGAGAGATGACTCGAGTTACTCTATACTATATTAGTTTAGAGGAGTTCGATATTTTAATTGTATTTGAAACCGCAACACGACTAAATCCGGTTATCAAATTTGGCGCCGTTGCCAGGGATTGTAGTGGTGTTTGATAATTTTAGGATTTGATTATATTCTTATTTGCTTTATCCTTTTGTGTACGGGTGCTGCCATTTTGTTTGTTTTGTGACAGGACTGCAGGTTCAAAATGTCTTCAAATGAACAGTTAGAGATCAAATTTTTGATGGAGTTAAAAGATATGTTTAAGCATGCTTATTCATCTACTTACCAGCAGCCGAGTCAACAATTTCAGCAGCAGTCATACTCAGATTTTCAACAACCAGATTATCAATTTCAGCAAGGGCAGCCACAATTTCAGCCTTTTCAAGAATTTCAGCAGCCCTATTCAAATTTTCAGCAAGATTTTCAACCATTTCAACAGCCACAACAGCAGTTTCAGCAGAGTTTCCAAGATTTCCAACAACTATTCGATAATGATCAGCAAGGATTGTCACATTCACAGCAAGTTTATCAGCCACCATTCCAAAATTTTCAGCAAGATTTTCCATCTTCACAGCCCCAGAATTTTCAACCTTTCAACCAACACTTTCAGCAAGCAGATCAGCAATTCCAGAGTCACATTCTTCAGCAATCTCCACCAAGTTGTCAAACTGATTTTCAACAACCTCAACAGTCAGATAGGTATAACTCATTTTCTAATTCCTATGATTCTAATTGGGGGGATTGATAAGTACCATTTTGTTGATTATTTTAATTGTTAAAATCCATGTTTGACCTATGTTTTTATTGCTTAATTGTGAAATTGCCCTAGGTTTTAGAACTTACTCTAATTTTGGACTTAATTGTAAATTTACACATATTTGGATTATTTGGCCACTAAATTCTTGATCTATTTTTGTAGGCATGAAGGGTTCATGGACCTAGGGCATACTGGGTCAAACTTGAGTCCGAAGTGGAACCGGATCAAATTATCAAGCTTACGATTAATCCGGGTCGTCCGATTTAAAAGCGACTAGATCTGAGTTATCCGGGACCATCTGAAGCAATCCGAGCTAGGGTTAGGGTTGATCAAGCACTCTGATCAAGATCTCAAGGTTCCATCCCAATCACAGCTCATTCAACCGTTGGATCAAGCTCGGAGGGCTCTAGATCGTCCATTCAAAGATTGGGTTGATCTGGACCATCCGTTGCACATCTAGAGGATCCGAGCTACCACGAGGTAGATCCTGACCCCAGATCATCATCATCAAAATTTGGATCAAATCAGAGCAAGATCAGCCGTTGGATTCATCCAAATCAATCTGGGCCGTCCATTATTAAGTATTTAATCAAAAAATCCCCACATTTCCTCCTCGTCGCGTCTTCTTCGCCGCAACCGAGTTCTTCAGCTAGTTTTTAGTTTTTCTTCAGTATTTCTTCAATCCAAGGGGCGCGACCATTCATTTCTTGCTTAGATCGAATCCTAGGTCATTGGGAAGGCTTCTCGGTGAATTTTTCAGCTCGAAATTGCCCAAGGACAGAGCTGTTGAGAGGTTTCCGTAGTTTTGTCCAATTGCAGCCTTTGGATCGGTTGTGCTCCATTTCCATCCACCCGAGCTTCTGGAGGGGTTCCCTAGATTGCTTGGATCATCCCCAACTCATCATCAATCGCAGACATAGCTGAATTGAAGGATACCGAATGAGAATTTCAGATTTGAGCAAGCTGAGCTGGATTTGAATCGCAGGGGCTATTTTCCATTGATTTGCTGAGCTTGCGGGTTCGAGGCTCACACTTACGTGATGAACAAGGAGGATTCGAGCTAGGGAAGCATTGAGGAGTAGATTTCTTAGCTAATTTCAGTTGTTTTAGCTGTAGATTTTATTTCTGCACTTGGTTTCGGTTCTGTTTTGTATCAGGATACTTAGATTTGGTTTTCTGAATTGTTTAGCTAAAATTAGGGTTCAATCTTCAAGTTAAGTAGTTTAGGAAGCCTTCCTAGTGGACAATTGCTTTTAATTTCAGTTGTTTTTGGCTATAATCACTTGCGTATCCTGTTTTTTGATGCGTATCAGCCTTCATTCTATGTATCAGCTCTAGGGGCTGCTGTGTCTCAGTCTGTTTATTTGTATCGAGTTAGCTTAAGTTTATTCTTCTGAATTTACCTTTCAGTTTGTTTCATTTCCAAAACCCTGGTATCAATTTCTGCAAGTTGGATTCAGCTGTATTGCTGTGTGCCAATTTCTGCTTCTGCAAAAGAGAAAAATTCAGTTTCAATTCTGCATCTCTGCGTTTCAGATCCTTTATTGATGTTCCTGAATTTTGTATCAAGATTGCATCGTTTTATCTCCTGAATTTGCATTGTAATTGGTTCCATTTAAATAGCATTGATATCAGAGTTAGTGCATCAGATATATTGTGCATCAATTCTCATTTCTGCAATTTGATTGCATTGCTGAACTTCAGATCGTTTCTGTAATTTTTTTTAACTCGTATCTGCATTTCTGATTGCAGCTCATCAAGTGGTTTCCTGGTTAGTGAACTATTGCATCAGATTTCAACTTGATCTAATCATTTCTGCATTTGGTTTGTTGTTGAATTTCTGCAGTGGAATTGTAGTTGCAAGTCTGCAATTCTGCTCAGCAATATTGCGTGCCAATTTTCAGTGTAGTGTGTCTACATTTTGTATTAGTGAGCTCAAATCTTCTAAATAGAAGTTGAACACTAGCTTGTGGCACTTATTCTCAGCTGATTGTTAGATTTTGTATCCAATCCATGCTGTATTCCATTCCTGCATTCAGTTATCTGCATTTCTGCAAATCAGATTCTTAAATTCTGCAATCATCCTTGCATTGAGCTTGTTTCTGAATCGATTCTGAATTCTGGTTTTCTTCTGAGCATTACATTGCAGTTTGTTCAGTCATTATTGCATTTAGTTGCTGTCGAAATTCTGCATTGGAGATATGGTTACATTTCTGCAGTAGTTATAGCATCAACTTGTCCTGCATTGAATCAGAGTTAGGGTTTCACACTACTTCATTTATTCTTGCATACCATTTTACCAGAGCTTTGTCTTCCAGCTGCACTGATCTGTGTAGTTACTGAATTGTTAGTTAAATATTTGGCACTTAGTATCAGGTTCTTTTTGGCACAACAGCTTCCTCTTGGTATCAAGTTTTTCCTTTGCTGCACTTTTGTATCAAGTAAAGGCTTGGCATTAAGTTTGGAGCTGTTTGGTTATAGAATGATTTGCATTTGATTTGTTTGGATGTGTAATCCTGAAGTAGCTCTTTAAATCAGTATCAATCAGAATCTGGATTGATTTGATAGCAGTTTTGATTTCTAAATTGGACAAGGTTGCATTAGTTGGACAAATTGTTCATTGGTTGAGTTATTGATTGCCATGACTTGTTTAGTTCATTGGGTTAAATTTCTTCTCTTTTAATTGCGATTTCATTGCTGATTGCTACCCAAAAACCCAAGTTTTATTTGAAACCCAAAAAATATAAACGACACATAAACACGAGTTCGAATCACACAACATCAACTAGTCCCGAGGAAAAATACGACCTGTGACCCCTTTACTACGCTTTTATTCTTTGATTGCAAAAAGGGTTTCCAGCATTTTTATAAATTCTAAATTCTGACGGATCCACACAATTCGTGACAACTTTAACCTAGTATTTCGGGTCCGTCAAATTTTTTGCGCCGTTGCCGGGGAAGCAACTAGTTGATTTGTTTGATTTTTGCTTGTGTACTTATGGGCATATCATTTGATTCTATTTTCTGTTGTTTTATCTTTTGATATGGTTGCTGCCATTTTTCTTGTTTGTTGTGTGACAGGGCTGCAAAATCCAAATGTTTTCACCAGAGGACTATACAGAGCTCAAAGATGCACTGGTGGGGTTAAAAAATATGTTTAAGGTGTTGGAATACCAACAAAAACATAAAGCTCAGTCATCTACATACCAGAGGCCGGTTCAGCCTACATTTCAGCCACCTCAGCCATAATTTCAGCCTTTCCAGCAATTTTAGCAACCAAATCAATTTTTTCAACAGCCCTACTCGAATTTTCAGCAACCAAATCATTTTTTTTCAGCCTTTCCAAAATTTTCAGCAAAATCAACCAAATTTCCAGCCACCAAATCAGAATGGGCAGCCACAATTCCAGGGTTTTGAGCCACCACAATTTCAGCCTCCACCTCAGCCATGGCAGCAAGAATTTCAACCCATACAGAATTTTCAGCAACCTCTTCAACATTCACAGCCCTTTAATCAGAATTTCCAACAACAAACCCAGAATTTCCAGCCCTCGCAATTTCAGTTTTTACCACCACAATTTCAGCCTCAGATCCAGGATTTCTAGGGCTAGAATTTTTAGCAATCTTTACCAACTTGTGAACCAAATTTTCAGTAGTTTAATCAGCCTGTTCAACCATTTTATCCACCCCCACAGTCTCAATTTCAACAAATGTTTCAACAAGAGCTTCAAAATCTCGGAAGGCAAATGGAACAAGTGGCTAGTGATTTGAATCAGATAAAAACCCAAAGATCAGAACAGTTATATTCTCAAGATACTCTTAATTCTGAGAGCCCCGGAGTTGGTTTTATATCAGTTCAAGGTGACCCTAGTGCATGGCCAAGTCCTTCTTCAAGTGATCTTGCAAAATTAGTAGTAGAAGAAGAAGAAATCATCAAATATAGGGCACCTACAGCATGCATCCCTCCGGAGATTCCTATTCAAAATGCATTTCCAAATTTTTCAGCTCCAGAAGAAGATTCTGAAGCTCCACAGGACCATTCTCATCTTTTATTTTCTGATGATAGTATTATTGATGGTCCTAATTTTTCTGATGTTGTTGTTGCAGATACTACAGAAGAAACATGCATAGGAGATGATTCCATAGGTGTAGGGGATTGCACTAAGCCCCAGGGACCACCACAATTTACTGGTATATTAGAATATTCAGAACATGATTCACCAGAAAGTGTAGGGACTTGCATGGTGGAAGCAAGCACCCAAGGATCACCTATTCTAGTTGAGTGTCCACCAGAACTTGAGGCTGAAGAGGAGCATGTACTTGATCAGGAGGAGGCCATGGATACATCTACTCTTGTAGAATCTCCAGGTATTCTCCAGCACGCTCAGGTAAGTATTTCTCCTCTTTGTTCAGAAAAATGCAGCGAGGTACCTAGTGCTGACTTTATTGGTTATGATGAATTTATTGATATACCTTGTGTAGAGATTGTTTGTGAAAATCCAATAGAGGTACCAAAAATTGATTTCATTGGTCATAATGCATTACCTGATACATCTCTTGTAGATATGGATTGCGAAATAATTTTAGAGGCACCTATAATTGATGTTGTTTGTTATGATGAATCTCTTGATACATCTTTTGTAGATATGGATAGTGAAAAATTTTTAGAAGTTCCTGAAATTGATGTTATTTATTTTGATGAATCTCTTGCTATATCTTATGCTGAGGTTGAATGTGAAAAACTTATGGAGATATCTGAGATTGATTTTATTGGCTGTGACACATTGCTTGATACATCCTTGATGGAAAATAATTGTGATATTTCTATTCAAGTGCCAAAAATTGATTTCTTTATTTGTGATGAGTATCTAGATATAAATTTTGTAGGAAATAATTGAGAAAATTTTATTGAGACACCAAGAATTGATTTTATTGATTATGATGCAAATTTGGATTCATTTCATGCAGAGACTGATATTATTTTATTTCCTTCGTACCCTGCACGCTTGAGAGAGGTATTACATTATTTTGTAGGGTCCAGAAGACTTCAGGAGTGGGTGCTCCATCTGAACAGACTCCAACCTCCTGGAAGGACTTCTGAAAGGCATCAAGAAGGAGGAGAAGATCTTACTTTAATCCATAGTCCTCCATTCCTTCAATGGATCTTGAACCTGAATCGCCTTCGTCCACCGGAGCATTATTCTGTAAAGTTCATGTGTGGGGGAGTCATAATTCCCTCAGCCAACAATTTTCCTCCACTACCACGATGGAGGCTACTGCTTAATAGACTCCGTCCACCAGAAATAAAGGGGAGATTTTTCTTTCTTGTATTTTCTTTTATTACATTTTTCATTTTCATGCTTTCTAGAAGTAGAATTTTCTTTTAAATTGAGCCCTTGTCAATAAATGCATGTTAGTTCTCTTGGAAATTTGTTTCTTGCATGAGTAGAATAAAAGTATCCCTCTAGGTTATCTCCATAGCATTTTAGAGTCTTTTGAAAATAAATTAAATTTGGTTGTTAAAACTTAAGGTTTGAGCTAATGGATGAAATCTTGGATATTTGAGTACTACTTGGTTTCAGATTCATAATTGAGGACTTGGGATGAATTATTTTTACCTAGTGAGAACTAGTCTTATATTTGTGACACACACATGTTATTGTACTCTAGAACTTGCTTAGGTTCTTTTGAAACCATATTTCAATGATTGGATCACATCTATAGAGGCTAATCACTTTGTTTACCTTTCCATATCAATTTTGGCAAAATCACGTTCATTCCATTTTTCTTTACTTATTTCCTACTCTCACCCTCACTTTTCTATGGATTTGTTGCTTGGGATGTTTTCTTGATGCTACTTTGCCCGAGACGGACAAAGATTTAAGTGTGGGGGAGTGTCTAAAGTTTTGAAATTATTTTGGAGCAAGGATGTATTTCATGTCAAAAAGAAATTTTTTTTTTTTTTGTGAAATTGAAGCCAAAAGGTGCCAAGTGAGTGAGTTTGGTGCCAAGAATGAACAAGAGAGATGGAAGCAATTGGAGATCGAGCTTCCTTATCATATTTTAAAGATTTAAGTGGCAAGCAATGGAAAAATCTGTGCCATTTCAAAGTAAGAAAAAGTTTGTGCCAAAGTGGAAAGAAGTGGCAAGTTGAGTATCAAGAGATGGAATCCAAAAGCAAAAGAATTCAAAGAGGAACAAATTCATTCAATAGCACTAGGTTGCAATGGAGGTCTACTGCCACTTATCGAATGTAAAAAGAGAAGGGAAACAAAAGAAAAAGAAGTGAGCATAAGTGGAACAAAAGCTGAACAAAAGCTGAAAACAAAGAAAAATTCTGCACCAAGAAAAAAAAAATTTTGGAGCATGTTTTGGCCACTTTGCTTTATCTAATTAAATGCTGGAAATCAGTGTAGAATCTCTGCAATCGAGCTTAAGAAGAGAAAAATCAGTGGGAAGCTAAACTTGTAGAATGGCTTTTAATTGGATAAAACTCTTGGGGAGTAGATTTCTGAAAATCTATGCATTGCTGAGGCTGGAATCAAAGTTACTGATCTGATCTGGAATGGAATGGAATGGATTTGTAGCAGAGACAATCTGAATTTGTGGCCGAAACAATGATCAAGCAGCTGACCATTTATGGATTGCAACTAAACTGAATTGCAGCTGTACTAATTTTAATGATGCAAGGGGCTGTTGACAAGGATTAAAAGCAAAACCAATTGGAAATTACCAGGAATTGAAGGCTGAAAGGTTGAGAATGAGAGCTGAATTGCAACTGGACAAATCTGAGTTCAAGGAGAATCTGTGCAGAAATTTTCATACAAGCAGTTTTTGCACAAATTGGTATCAAGATGAATCTGAATTTGATTTTTCAAGGCTGTGAATCAAAGAATGAAGCACCGGAATATGTCAAAAAGTGTCGAGTGCATCTTTGCTTATCAGAATTGGACAGGAAAATGGCTGCTAAGAGTTCAGATCAGAGTCAGAATTTGAAAGGCTGACCAAAGGCTGAAAAGAAGCTGAATTCCTGCTTCTTAAGTTAGTAATGTGTAGCTGAGTTTGATCAGAATTTGTAAAGCAGTTTATTTAAAAGTTTGGCAGCCAAATTACAAAGGAAGAGTGAACAAGATGAAGATGAACTTGAGTAGAGACTTAGCTGCAACTTAAATCTGCAGCTGATATAAAAATCAGTGTGATACTATGAGGCAAATTTAAAAACAGCAAGTGGCAATTCCTTTAAAGCTCACGGCAAGGGCTGAGTTGAAGCTGATATCTAATAGGAATTTGAGCACATAAGGACTGAACAAGTAGCTGACTATTTAAAGTAGAGAAAGAAGAAAAACAGTTTGGAAGCAAGGTTGAAGTTTTTGACCATTTTAAAGAAATGACAAGGAGTCCAAATGGCACGCAATTGAAGACTTGGTATAATTGAATTCAGTGGAGCTAATCTCATCCAAATCCAAGTCTTGCATCACTACATTCTGACCTAGCTAGGGAGAAAGAAAGAAGAAAAAAAATATGATGAAAAGAGGAAAAGAGAAACAAGTGGCACACAAAAGGCAAAATTGGCACATGAGGTTAAGGAAGGTGTCTTCATCCAAATCAAAGGCAATTATTTAAGTTTGACTTCACAACACTTTTAATATCACTAGAGGACTGACAAGAGGGGCAAAGCACATTGGAAATATCCTCAAGCACTCAAGTCTTCCACTTTATCCATTTTTCCATTTTCTTGGTTTTTGCTCCATTTCTTACTATTTTTATGTCTTTCATTTGTTTTTGTAGATGTGAATCCTAATCATGAATAATGGTGGAGATTAGATAATAAGAAGCCTATGGTAGTGCAAGAAGCATGTGTGTTTGAGTGAGCTCCACTTCCATCATCAACTTAGAACTTAAGAAGAGAGCCACCCAAAGTTTTCCTTGAAAGGCTAGTGAGTTAAATTCATCTCAATGACTCATGATGGATGAAAAGGCTAAGTTGTTGATTTAAGGACAAGATACTAATCCATAGAGCTTAGATTTATGAGAATTGTCAACCTTAGGTAATTTCTTTTCATTTGTTTCTAATTATGCTTAAGAAAATCTAGGGATACTTATTTAGTAGTTTCGCGAGACGCTCAAGGTTAAGTGTGGGGGAGTTGATAAGTACTATTTTGTTGATTATTTTAATTGTTAAAATCCATGTTTGACCTATGTTTTTATTGCTTAATTGTGAAATTGCCCTAGGTTTTAGAACTTACTCTAATTTTGGACTTAATTGCAAATTTACACATATTTGGATTATTTGGCCACTAAATTCTTCATCTATTTTTGTAGGCATGAAGGGTTCATGGACCTAGGGCATACTGGGTCAAACTTGAGTCGTAAGTGGAACCGGATCGAATTATCAAGCTTACGATTAATCCGGGCCGTCCGATTCAAAAGCGGCTAGATCTGAGTAATCCGGGACCATCTGAAGCAATCCGAGCTAGGGTTAGGGTTGATCAAGCACTCTGATCAAGATCTCAAGGTTCCATCCCAATCAGAGCTCATTCAACGGTTGGATCAAGCTCGGAGGGCTCTAGATCGTCCATTCAAAGATTGGGTTGATCTGGACCATCCGTTGTACATCTGGAGGATCCGAGCTACCACGAGGTAGATCCTGACCCCAGATCATCATCATCAAAATTTGGATCAAATCAGAGCAAGATCAGCCGTTGGATTCATCCAAATCAATCTAGGCCGTCCATTATTAAGTATTTAATCAAAAAATCCCCACATTTCCTCCTCGTCGCGTCTTCTTCACCGCAACTGAGTTCTTCAGCTAGTTTTTAGTTTTTCTTCAGTATTTCTTCAATCCAAGGGGCGCGACCATTCATTTCTTGCTTAGATCGAATCCTAGGTCATTGGGAAGGCTTCTCGGTGAATTTTTCAGCTCGAAATTGCCCAAGGACAGAGCTGTAGAGAGGTTTCCGCAGTTTTGTCCAATTGCTGCCTTTGGATCGGTTGTGCTCCATTTCCATCCACCCGAGCTTCTGGAAGGGTTCCCTAGATTGCTTGGATCATCCCCAACTCATCATCAATCGCGACACAGCTGAATTGAAGGATACCGAATGAGAATTTCAGATTTGAGCAAGCTGAGCTGGATTTGAATCGCAGGGGCTATTTTCCATCGATTTGCTGAGCTTGCGGGTTCGAGGCTCACACTTACGTGACGAACAAGGAGGATTCGAGCTAGGGAAGCATTGAGGAGTAGATTTCTTTTGCTAATTTCAGTTGTTTTAGCTGTAGATTTTATTTCTGCACTTGGTTTCAGTTCTGTTTTGTATCAGGATACTTAGATTTGGTTTTCTGAATTGTTTAGCTTAAATTAGGGTTCAATCTTCAAGTTAAGTAGTTTAGGAAGCCTTCCTAGTGGACAATTGCTTTTAATTTCAGTTGTTTTTGGCTATAATCACTTGCGTATCCTATTTTCTGCTGCGTATCAGCCTTCATTCGGTGTATCAGCTCTAGGGGCTGCTGCGTCTCAGTCCGTTTATTTGTATCGAGTTAGCTTAAGTTTATTCTTCTGAATTTACCTTTCAGTTTGTTTCATTTCCAAAACCCTGGTATCAATTTCTGCAAGTTGGATTCAGCTGTATTGCTGTGTGCCAATTTCTGCTTCTGCAAAAGAGAAAAATTCAGTTTCAATTCTGCATCTCTGCGTTTCAGATCCTTTATTGATGTTCCTGAATTTTGTATCAAGATAGCATCGTTTTATCTCCTGAATTTGCATTGTAATTGGTTCCATTTAAATAGCATTGATATTAGAGTTAGTGCATCAGATATATTGTGCATCAATTCTCATTTCTACAATTTGATTGCATTGCTGAACTTCAGATCGTTTCTGTAATTTTTTTTAGCTCGTATCTGCATTTCTGATTGCAGCTCATCAAGAGGTTTCCTGGTTAGTGAACTATTTCATCAGATTTCAACTTGATCTAATCATTTCTGCATTTGGTTTGTTGTTGAATTTCTGCATTGGAGTTGTAGTTGCAAGTCTGCAATTCTGCTCAGCAATGTTGCGTGCCAATTTTCAGTGTAGTGTGTCTACATTTTGTATTAGTGAGCTCAGATCTTCTAAATAGAAGTTGAACACTAGCTTGTGGCACTTATTCTCAGCTGATTGTTAGATTTTGTATCCAATCCATGCTGTATTCCATTCTTGCATTCAGTTATCTGCATTTCTGCAAATCGGATTCTTAAATTCTGCAATCATCCTTGCATTGAGCTTGTTTCTGAATCGATTCTGAATTCTGGTTTTCTTCTGAGCATTACATTGCAGTTTGTTCAGTCATTATTGCATTTAGTTGCTGTCGAAATTCTCCATTGGAGATATGGTTACATTTCTGCAGTAGTTATAGCATCAACTTGTCCTGTATTGAATCAGAGTTAGGGTTTCACACTACTTCATTTATTCTTGCATACCATTTTACCAGAGCTTTGTCTTCCAGCTGCACTGATCTGTGTATTTACTGAATTGTTAGTTAAAGATTTGGCACTTAGTATCAGGTTCTTTTTGGCACATCAGCTTATTCTTGGTATCAAGTTTTTCCTTTGCTGCACTTTTGTATCAAGTAAAGGCTTGGCATTAAGTTTGGAGCTGTTTGGTTATAGAATGATTTGCATTTGATTTCTTTGGATGTGTAATTCCTGAAGTAGCTCTTTAAATCAGTATCAATCAGAATCTGGATTGATTTGATAGCAGTTTGGATTTCTAAATTGGACAAGGTTGCATTAGTTGGACAAATTGTTCATTGGTTGAGTTATTGATTGCCATGACTTGTTTAGTTCATTGGGTTAAATTTCTTCTCTTTTAATTGCGATTTCATTGCTGATTGCTACCCAAAAACCCAAGTTTTATTTGAAACCCAAAAAATATAAACGACACATAAACACGAGTTCGAATCACACAACATCAACTAGTCCCGAGGAAAAATACGACCTGTGGCCCCTTTACTACGCTTTTATTCTTTGATTGCAAAAAGGGTTTCCAGCATTTTTATAAATTCTAAATTCTGACGGATCCACACATTTCATGACAACATTAACCTAGTATTTCGGGTCCATCAGAGATCAGTCATATTTCAGGTATGAGGATACACAAAGTCAATTTACTGAGTCATATCTAGCATATCAGAACCTACAGACATTCCAGGATGATCCTATGCTTTCATGGTCACATCCGGTTCAGCAACACGAACCGGAGCTTCCACCCACTTTGGAGCCCTTTCTCACTCAATTTCTTCGACAACAAGAGAGGGATTTGCAGCAGCTTAGCGCTCACCTCAGTGCTCAGATTCAGCTACAAGAGAGAAATTTTCAGCAGCTTAGCGCTCAGCTTAATGCTCCATTTCAGCAGCATCAGGAAGACTATGGACTTTTTCAGAGTAGGACTGATGTGTCCAGTCAGAACATAGAGCAACCAATTGGACAGATATCCTCCATCATTAGTCAGATGAAGACTGCAGGGACCATGATTGCTGTTCAGAGAGGATATTCTAGTTCAGCAGAGGCAGCTGAGCTTGAGGTTGAATCTGATGTATTTTCAGTTACAGATGACTCTATAGGTGTAGGGGATTACACTAAGCCCCAGGGATCACCTATATTGATTGAGATGCCTTCAGAGGATAGGTTTGAGAGTGTAGGGGATTGCACTGAGCCCCAGGGACCACCCATACCTACTGGGCAGTCATTATCTATAGAGGCAGTGGAGGAGATTGATAGTAAAGCTTGTGACAGTCTTGAGTTTGATTCTGGAGCTCTACAGGACCCTTCTAGTTTTTTATTTTGTGATCCTTCTAGTCTTTTATTTTGTGATGACATAGTCGATGTTGGTCCTAATTTTTCTAATATGGTTGTTGCAGATATTGTTAATAAAGCATGCGTTGTAGATGATTCTACAGGTGTAGGGGATTGCACTGAGCCCCAGGGACCACCACCATTGACTAATGCATTAGAAGATTCAGAGGATGAGTGTAAAAGTGTAGGGACTTGCATGGTGGAAGCAAGAGCCCAAGAATCACCTCTTTTCGTTGTATGTCCACCCGCACCTGAACCTGAGATGAAGCCTCTACCTGACCAGGAGGAAGTCACAGTTACATCCATTCTTGTAGAACCTACAGGTATTTTTCAGCAAGACAAGGTAAGAATTTCTCCTAATTGTTTAGAAAAATTCATAGAGATACCTAAGGTTGATTTTATTGGCTGTGATGCACTCCTTGAAACATTTTATATAGAGACTGATGGTATTTCATCTTTTTCTTACCCTGCACGCATGAGGGAGGTATTTCATGGTTTTGCAGGGTGCCGTAGGATTCTGGAGTGGGTGCTCCAACTAAATAGACTCCAACCTCCAGGAAGGATTTCCAAAAAGCATCAAGAGGGAGGAGTTGCTATTACTTTGACTCGTAGCACTTCACCTCTAAAGTGGGTTTTGTTCCTTAATCGTCTCCGACCACCGGAACGTACCTATGTGAAGTTGAAGTGTGGGGGAGCAGTGCACCACGACAGTGATCATGTGAGGAATGCTCTCTCAACTACCCAAAACCCACCACTACCGGGATGGATGCTCCTCCTGAACCGACTCCAACCGCCAGGAATAAAGGAGAGTTTGTTCCTTTACTTTCCTTTTCTTATTTTTCTTTATGTTTATACTTGTATATTTGTTTGCTTTTATACTTTGCATTCACACTTGGCTTTCTCATTCTGCATTTTGTTTGGTCCTGAATAAACCTTGTTTGATTTTCAGTTGTATCTCCCTACATGTTCCTTTATTATGCTTTGAGAATTATAAATGATGGTTAAGTCTGATTATTGAGTTTTGGTTTCCTTGGTATGCTTGGGGATATTAATTGCATTTAGTCATTTGTTGTGGTGATGAACTCTATCTTGATAGATTAAGCATGACATTTTATTGTTCACCTAGTGAGGTTATTGCCATGCCTATTCTTAATCCTCTTATGTGTGATAGTATTTGTGATACTTGACACTCTAGAACTTGCTTTGATTCTTTTTGAAATTACATTAACATAAGATTACATGAATATGATGGAGGCAAACTTTCTTGTTGATCTCTTAGTTTTCCCTCTACTTTGCTATGGTTACTAGTGAGCATTTCACCTATTGCTTTCATGTTTCATTGTCTTTTCTTTCTCAGATCTACTCATTGTCTTTACATTCTCACTGTCATATCTCTATTAACTTATTCTTTCCTTGAGCATGAGAGCATGGGGTAATTGCATGATGAGTTACATTTTTATTTGCCTACTATTTGCCTCTATTATTGTGAGTTTTAGATGTTATCATGCTTTGTTACAGTGTCTGAGGCAAGTTTGAAGTGTGGGGGAAAGATAAGTGTGTATGGACGAATGCTTGTTGAAAAAAAATCTCTCTATGTACTTAAAAAAAATAAAAAATAAAGATGAAGAAAAAAAATCTCTCTGTGAAAAAAAGAAGAAGAGAGAAATGAGAAAAAAAAAGAATTGAAAAAAAAGCAAAGAAAAGAAAAGAAAAGAATGAAAAATGAAAGAGAGAGAGAGGAAAAAAAATTTCTCAAGCATTTAGGATGTTGTTAGTGATGAACAAGAAGGAATATTTTCTTGATGTATACTCATTTGATATTATTATTGAGAGAAACTCAAAAGTTAAGTGTTGATACATACATGCATTTTGAGAGATGTTGTAAGTGGGTGTTGTGAGTTTGCATTGAGAATGTGCATGGAGAATTTTGAGTGTTGGATGTTTGGTTGAGTTGTTATTTTGGCATATTATCTGATTGTATACGTCATGTTGATTACCCCAATGCTCTCATATTCTCTCTTGATCTTCTTTGTTATCTATCTTCTTGTTCTCTTGTTAGCACATGGTTTCATCATTATTCATTGAAAAGTCCTCTTGATTTGTGTACTTGTGCTATAGTAATGGTGAAGTAGAAAATAAGCAAGCATATGGTAGTGAAATGTCATACATGCTTCGAGAGAACTCCACTTTCATATTTGTTATTTTTGTGAGCATCAGTGCATATATCCATCTTGTGAGGTTTTTGTCATGCTGAGTTTATTCAAGTTGATGAAATTGTCATGCCTTTTGACTTATGTGAGATTTGGAACCATAAATACATGGATTCTTGAGACTTGATGATCCTAAGTAACCTTCTTTTATTATTTTTTTCAAAGTATCGATAGGGGATGTAATGTTTGGGAGATATTTTGTTTTCTTTTAGTTTTGTTTACATGCTCGAGACGTGCAAGAATTAAGTGTGGGGGTGTGATAACTAGCATTTTGACGGATAAATTTTGTGCAATTAGTGAGGGAATTTGAGTCTTTGGGGTGTATTTGATTATGAAATGATGCATAATTATGAATAGGATGTATTTACATTGGTTAATTAATTTTTCTATATTTTCTCACTCATATTTCATTCTATTGAATTTTTGGGATAGCTTGTGCATCATCGACTCAAAAGGGGCACATCCGGGGCAAAGATGGATCCATAAAGAATGACATCAGACTCAAATCTCATTCTGTTGAAGGCCTGATTGGTCACCAGACCAATCAGGGGAAGGCCTGATTGGTCACCAGACCAATCAGGGAAGGCCTGATCGGTCCAGTGACCAATCAGGGAAGGCCTGATCGGTCCCCAGACCGATCAGGAGCAGATGGCATAGAGGAATTCAGAATTTTAGCTACTGATCACATCCTGATCAGTCCCCAGACCGATCAGGGAGACTTCTGATCGGTCCCCAGACCGATCAGGGAGCATCCAGACCGATCCAGAGCCATTCAGTCCGATCAGTAGCTGTCCAGATGCGATTGGATGCGTTGGTCATCACAACCCTCCACTTGGATCTGGCAACGATAATTGATGGAGCTTCATTGGAAGTGATCTGAGCCACTCATCAGAGGAAATCAAGGGTGGAAAGGAGGAGTAGAAAAGGAGATTAGGGAAGCCAAAGAAGAGGATCACGCCATCGCTTCTTCCACCCCGACGCCTCTTCCCTCACAAGGCGGTGGTTCCTTCCTCCACTCGCTGCCGCGGCCGGAGCTTCTTCTCTGCTCACTTTCCTCCTTCTTCACTCCTCATCCGTAAATCCTAGGGGCAGCACTCCTTCTTCAGATTGGGCAGCCAATCCTTCATCAGATGCGGCAGCAGTTCTTTTCATTCCTTCACAGCTTCCCTTCACAGTTTTTTTTCCTTCGCAGTAGCTTTTTCTTCCCAGCGGGTAGCAGCAGTTCTTCACAGCCGATTCGTCCAGCTTTCATCAGATTTGGGTTGATTGGTTTCATGTATTTGGTTATTATGTGTT